>JAUBWS010086632.1:0-11356 GCA_032270445.1 Darlingtonia californica | reverse complement strand
CCCCCCCCCCCTGTTGTTGGGCACCGGAGAGTAAGTGTGAAAATAAAAACGATTTGCATAACATAAGGGTAGGTAAGAAATTTTTATACCATCTTTTTTGCTTTCAACCACTAGTGACACATCATCAGGTAATGCAAGTAAAATAAGAACGGCCTCTTCTCTTGTGATGTCACTAAAGTCGATTTCATTGCACTAAACAAAACATGAGAAAGTTTTAATTTCAATCAATCGTCTTGGAATAAAAATGAAATGCAGGAAACAGCAGTACATACCATTATTACTTGATCTCCAGTTTTCAAACCTTCGCTTGCTGCAGCACTATCTTTACGAATTGCAGCAACAAATATTCCGACAGCATTACCACCAGCAACTTGGATACCAACACTTCCGGTTTTATGGAATGATATGACACGAGCATTTGGTCTATAAAACAGCAAGAATATTCCGAGTATTGGAACCAGTCACTGAGGACGTCTATGATTTATTAATCGGAAAGAGATTCACTGACAGGGCGTTAGCCAGGTTTTAAAAAAATTCAGCGTTTTCGCTAAATTGGGAAAGAAATGCCGCAGGCATTTCACAAACAGATGTGGGTCCAGGGCAGAGCCCTTTTCCTCGAAGACACAATTTGGAAATTTTTGCCTCAGCTAACACCCTGACTGAGTTACTGTGAGTGCTTTTTTAAATTACATCAAAAAATATATATTTATTTTAGCATTCAAGATAACTTACAATTCAGATAATCTACGTTCAAATTTTCTTCCAGCTTTTAAACGTTCAAGCTTGGCATCCATATTTTCTACCTCTTGACTTGGTTGTTGTGGTTGTGATTGTGATTGATATCGTTGTTGTTTTTCAGGAGAAGCAGCTGCCCACGAATCTTTTGTATCGTTTAGTTCATCGCGCGGTGGCGAGCGATCTCTTTTTTCTTTTTCGCGATCTCTCGATTTTTCCCGTTTTTCTTTTTTAACAGTTGAATCTTCAGGTTCGTCTTTAGCTGTGAACAAAACATGATCATTGTATATCGCAAAACAGGTAGTAAAACCATTATTCATAACCATATCCAAGAAAGCATTAAGAATTACCTTTAGTTATTGTTACTTCAACTTCTGGTGCTTCAGCTGGGCGGGTCGGTTTTGGTTGTTTTTGTATCTTTTCAGATTCACTTTCTGTTTTGACTTCTTTTGGTTTTTTCACGATTTTCAATTTAACTTGCTGTGTAGCATCACGAATAATGGCGATGCAATCACTCAATCGTAAATCTTGTAATTCCTGGTCGTTTATCTAATAACAAACAAAAAGGAAAAATCAAGTAAATTCAATTTGTGCAGTCTCTTTGGAGAAAAGCAAGATCTAATAACGTACTGCAAGTAAAATATCTCCTTTTTCCAGTTGTTCATTTGTAGCAGCTGGACTTTCTTTTGCAAAATCTCGCAAAAAGAATTGATGACCAAGCGAAAATCCATAACCTCGTTCTCCTCTTTCCAAAGTCACTTCAACCACTTCTGAATCCTTAGGTAAACCACTGAGATTTTCTTTACTCTTGCTTTTACTTCTATGAAGTGATTCTTTGCTTTTTGATCGTGTCAGATCATCTCTACTTCGAGATTTACTTCTACTACGAGATTTCTTTTCCCCTTCTTCACCGTCTGTAGTGTCACGTGGTCTACTTCGACTGCGTCTTGGTTTATCGCCTTCTTCACCTTCACCACGATGCTTACTTCTGCTTCTTCTTGGTTTTTCCCCGTCCTCCTTGTCATCCCCATCTTCTCGATGTCTACTTCGACTTCTTCGCGGTTTTTCTCCATCTTCACCTTCACGGTTTCGACTGCGACTTCGACTACGTTTCTTCTCTCCATTTTCTTCCCCTTCTCTGTTCCTACTGCGACTTCGACTGCTTCGCTTACGTTCACCACTTTCGTTTTCCATGTCTCGTGGCTTCTTTCGAGCTCTACCCCGATCTCCCTCAGACTTTGGAGAACCTTTTGGTGTACTTTCACTTGGAGGAGCTTCAATTTTCGCACTGACTGCCTTTTTAGGAGCTGGTCTTTTCATTTCCTGAAGTAAAAAACAGCTGAAGTCAACATAACAAGAATTTCACATGAAGGTGAAAATAAAAACTGAATGACTTAATTATTCCGAATTATTTATTGGAAGAACACTTTGCTACTCATCTTCTTACGCAGCTGAATAAAAAGATAGATTGAATAAATTAAACTTGTTCAAATATTAGAAAATACTATGTCACTTTGATCGGGAAGTTCCAAAAAAAAGAAGAAAACAATTCAAATATGTGGGATTGATAAATTTATCCCAGCCTTGTGCGGCTTTCCATTTTCAATTTTTAATTGATAAGTGCTTGCAATTTTTTTAACTGATAATAACGAGGGTTAGTAGCTGCAAAAATGAATAACCAGATTTAAGTTTTAAACCCCATGAAAAATATTGACAAAATTACCTTTGAGATAAAATATCGGAAGAATTAGATAAGAATTGTTTTACAGTGAACCGGAAAATCATTTTGCACAAGAACTTTCCGAATATACTTCTAATAATGTAACATCGTTTTAGTAAACATTGTAATGTAACTTTGCTAAACTTTTTATTTCACATATATTCCCAGTTTACATTTTCAGTTCGTGTATTTTTAAAAGATAATAAAGTTTTGAGTTCAATTTTTAATGTTTTGTTCTAAATGAGCAATTCAAATAAGTTCCCTCAACATTCTAATGATGTATCTTAGCTTTATCACTGAGAAGTTCATTCTTTTTCAATCTTCAAAAATAGTTGATCAAAATCTAGACAATTACCGGTCTAATCTATCTTTGCAGAAGTTTTTCTCCGAAATTTGTCACGGTTAATGTAAATAAGCTCGTAATACAAGAAAATTCTCCTTAAATTCAGTTTTTGATATTCTATTACTCATCAAACGTATTTATGTTTGGAGTCTCGTATGAGATTTTGTGTTCTTTTTGCAGGTGAAAGAGATTTATGTCAAATGGAGGTGTTCCTAGCACTTAATGGGTACTGATAGCAAGCGACTGTTTTAATAAGAATTTATATTAAAATTTACCAATATTGCCTGAAGACCAGCAGATTTCAAGGCTTCTACCGTGTCTCTATGAGTAATGGCAGGTCGGCCGTTGACTGAAACAATAATATCTTCTTTCCTGTAAAACGAGAACATAATTAATGCTATTATCAGTGTATTGATCTTGCCAAGATAAACTTTCATATCAAATCATCATAAAGAAACAGGGCAATTAAGATTATTAAACAACCAGTCCATTATTAAATATAGTTGCTTCAAATGATTGAAGCGGTACAGAAGAAATTATGAAGACGTTTGATTAAACTTACGCTTACATTAAGACAATTTTGGAAACATCTTTGTCCCCAAGGATTCAATCGTAAAAATTTGTCCGTCAAATAATTTGTCTCCTTAAAGTAATGTTTTCAAGTCGAAAAAGTTTTACCTGACATTAGCATGAGCAGCAGGACTTGCTTTGACAACATCAGTAACAACAACTGAAGGATCTCCGTTAACATGATTGGGATTTTCAGCACCACCAGTTATTGCCAATCCAAATCCTTGTTTTGCACTTGACTATTAAACAATTATAATACTTTGAAAAATACATACATATAAATAATCTTCAGGACTTTATCAGAAATCTCAGGTTCCAGCTCCAAGAAAATGGAAGCACCATTTTCTGGTATTCTGAAAATGATCAATTTATGTGGATTAAACTGTCATTTCTTATAGCTCCTTTATGAACACTTTTTCATATAAGACATTTACACAATGATCAAAATCTATATAGTACATTAAAAATAGGTATTCCAAATAACAATAATGCTTAATTAAAGTAATTACCTTTTCGAGAATGATTTGAACTATTTCCCAACCATCTTCGGGACCCTGGAAAAAAAGAATAAAACAAAATGATTGAATTTATGTCATTACATTATATATTCATAATTTATCATAACGAACTGTCTGGAAAAGTATTTTTGCCAAGTAGATCATATTATCTTGATGTGAGAATGAAATAGTTGTGAGGTCTATGAAGAAAAGGAAATGAGTGGCTATCCACTACTTACCTTATTTGGCAATGAAAGACCCATTATTTATCAATAATATTCAGAAGATATATTTTCTTCTTTTTCAATGTGATTTCTTAACAAATTCTCATTCTATGGTTTAATTTGATATATAACTTTTAAAAAATCCACCACATTTTACTGATAACATGTCAAATCCAGCAAACTCTCTACTTGTTTGACTTGATTTAACTCTCCTATTTTTTCTCTCTTGCATAAAAAAAGAATAATAAAGAACTTAATAAAATTATTATAACGTTGCTGTCTCTTTTACAAGTTCAAATAATCTACTCTGTTGTGATCTTATTGTCAGTCAAAATTTATCAACATACTTCTATGGGAACTACTGCTCATTTTTGTTATATTCTTTTAAAATGACAGTTGGTATGAATGAAATTATCAATGAGAAATAATTAAAAGTAATTTGGATTAATGCATAGTCATTTAAAAAAAAGAGATATCTGATCATTATAAACAATAAGAAAACTATGAGATGAGAGAAACTTAAGTAGAAACATCATTAGGAGTACCATACTTCTAATAGTATAAGATCAAAAGTAAAGAAATATGATATGTCTCATGACAAGTAGGAAGTAAATCATATCATTAAGAAACATTTTCTATACAAACTTATGACTAACTGTATCTCTAAATTCGAAGAAAAATGCAACTTTATCACATTGATGTAAACCAGTGCTAAGTTGGAATTCTCATCCTTAATACAGCTTATAAATAAACTTTGAAAGAAAGAAGTATTTCCTACTATATACAATGCTACTTGACAAATTTCTTTCGACTCATCAATTCATTCAACAGTCTGTAACATAAGAAGCTGTAAATAAATATACAATAAAACAAACAAAGACAAGATTTTCCACTAAAGATCGGTTTCGTTAAAACCTTTAGAGGTGTCAACGTATCTATAAAACGTGTAATTAATTGTCAACGTTTTTGCTATCCTTATTTTGGTATTTTGTTCATATCATAAAAATATTGAAGACTTATTATTAAAGATTCAGTAGAAAAGTTGTCAGGACTGTGTTAAAAAAAATCAACTTAACATTTTTGAGATTTGAGAAAATCATCATAAAGCAAAAAGGACAAGCACGAACAAACAGTTGTACACTCTTTACCAAGAGGACTTAAACTTTGCAACAATAAAGCAATGAAAACCAGACATTTACACATTCTTAATATTCTCTTTATACATCTATGAAGTGAAAAATCTACTACTAGCTTAAAATGAACACAAAAAAATGAAAAGAAAACTAATTTCAAAACTTAACAATCACAATCCTTATGCAAATACTTTGCACGAGGAACCATTTTGAATTAATTTTTGTCTAATAAGTTGAAAACAAAGATAACTAGCCAAATGTTTGCAGATAAAAATAATGATGTTGCAAAAGTAAATTTTATCCAAGCAATACTAGGTGAAATTTATTGCTCCAAGTAACTGATATTTCAAAACTTTTCTTTATCTCATTGATTTTTTTTTTTTAATTTAGAAGAAACAAAATATCCCTTCTGAATCACATAAGTGCAATACTGATTACTATATGGTTAGATACAACAGCGTTTTATTTACATATTCATGAGTAAAACAAACTTTTCTTGTTTTCAAAACACTTGATATTTGTCAAACAAAAAACAAACTAATATGTACAATACAATGGGTTTGTATACGAATTGGTGTAGAACAGCCAGGAGAACAATCATCGTGTTTTTTAAATAAGTTGTACTATATATCCAATTTATTAGACAGAATTGTTCCTTTGAAAACTTTTTGAGTTAAACATTGTTGAAAAAGGCTAAAAATTGCACAAATCACCAAATTTTGAAATAGTTTGAGTTTAGGTTAAATCTTAATTTTCTTTAAAGTTAATTTAAACTTTGATAAAATCACAGGACTGTGTGATAATACAGAGGAAGACTGAGTCTTTAGTGTTTTAACATGTTTGTTATTCAAAAATATATAAAATTTGAAAATAATGCAGAATTTATTTTTTGACTTGCTTAAAAACTTATTTTTGCGATTACTTATCTTAACTGTATTTTGCAAATTTTTGCGATTTAAAGCCAAAATCACAAAATAAGTTCCGCAAATTTTTATTCATAATTTTATATAATTTATGTTCGCAAAAATTTATGCCCTTAAAAGGTACAACAAAAGTCTGAATGAGAGAAAAAACAATTTATAGCTGATTGTCTGGAAATTTTTTTCTGTTTTGGAAAAACTTTAAGACAAATCTCCTTTAAAGAAGAACTTCAATTACACACTTTTTTCTTTAAAAGAATATGTTTTATAAGAATATCAGGTTGAAAATTTTCAAAAATTTAAGAATATACTAAGAATGTTCCTCATGCTGATCTTTAACCAACTTGAAATATTTAGTAGTTGAAATAAGAAATTGAAAAACAAGAGTCATTATCTATTGAAATTAATTAGAAGTTGCATGTCTTTAACATTACTATTGTAGCTATTCAGTATGTCATTTATAGGTTTTGGGCTTCATCCTTATTTTTCAGTTTTTTTAAAGAACATTAAGAATAATTAAAGCTGAAAAACAGGCAACTTTAAGAATAATTGAGCCTGTTCAAATTTTCTTCATTCTTATAAAAAAGCATGTAAAAAGACAAATTTAAAAAAACTTAAATCATGATATTTTTGTTATAACAAATATATTTAGTTAACATTTTTTATATTCTTACCAAATTTTTAGCATGATACAACAATACAATTAATAATTTTACTATTTTATCTGCATAGCCATAAAACATGTCACCATGATATATGTTTGATACATACTCATGATCCTTAAAAAAACAGGGTCTGAACTGCATTTAAAAAAACATTTCCTGAACCTTCTTGTCTGCAACTTATCAAAAGGATTTAGACTGTAATTTTAGATTTTCGATTGCAAATGCTCAATGTGTCTTAGTGAAAAGCCTGAAGTAAACATATTTCTGTTGGGACGTTATTGATAACATAAACACTGGCCATTCTTTTAGCTACATACTTTTGAAATTAGCCCCAAATTTAAAATACTAAGCACACAAAAAGGTCATGGATAATTCTCTCCACCATCAGCTAAAAGTTGAGAAAAATAAGAGGTTTTGACTGAGCTTCAGTAACAATTCAGCCTCATTTTTTGCAAAAAAATACATCACTTTATCCATACTATTTCAAATACAATAACACAAAATCATATATCAGGTCTTCCTGTAAAATTTTGCAACAGTTGCATAAACAAAGCTGCAGTAATTCAAGATTGAGTAATAGTTAACAGTATACATGGACAGTATACAGCCACATTTTGATACAGTTTGAAAGTAATTGAGCCAAAAGATATCAATTCATCACCTCAATCTTTTTTTATAGGAAACTTGATCAATTTCTTAAGCACATAGTAAATGCTTTACATTCATTCTGAGTATTCAACAACAAATTGTGGCTAATTTGTCAAGAAAAAATGTCATTTCTTTAATCACATTTTCCAGTTCCCAATGAATGTAGAATTACTTTTTTTAGAATGAATTTCTACAAGACTTCAAAAGACTTCAATCCTTTCAACCAGAGCATGCAGCCCCCAGAGTGCAGGTAAAATTTCAAATATATTTAGGATTCTGTGTATTCAAATTTTAGACACACTTTCTACATCTAAAAAAAGGTTTCCCAGGGTTAATGAAGTCTCTCAGAAGAAGGTAAATATAATTAATTTAGTACCCTATTTTTTAAAAATTCTGTAGAATGCAGGTGAGGGTATTTGGTAGTATCCAACATGTTCTGATATAACTTTGTGAAATTTAAAATGTAGTATCAAAGTCTGATTAGTAAAAACACTGATCTACACGCTTTTTTTTATAAGAAATTTTTTTATAAGAAAGTTAGCCTAGAAAATGCCAAAAAAAGATAAGAATTAAGGTTAATAAGAAAATTTTCAGCATAAAATTTTAAAACTCAAGATTTTAAGAAATTTTTTTCAGATCTTTATCGAGTATACAATCAGATCCCTTGCCAAAATTGTCATCAAAGACTTTTCAGTGGACCATGGATGTAAAAAAAGATGGACGGCCAACTTATTGTTTGAGGTAAAAACCATCCACATTGTGCTATTCAAATTGGGATAAAAGAATAAAAATAAGTTTTACGAGCTGTTGTATGGGACTGTTCAGATTGACTGCTGGATAAAATTGACAAAAGTGGTGACAATGCTAGGATTCCTGGAAGTGGAAGGCAATATCATAACAAATTTCAGTTAGCAGAATATCCAGATGTTCGTTAGGTTTAACTTTTCGAAAGACGAAATTTTAAAATCTGAGTGATGCTGAAAAACTAAAGAGAGTAATAAGAGGCAAAAAGTTGTTGAGACTCCTGACTATTAAAAATGTTGAAAAAATCTATTTTACTGATGAAAAGCTTTTTAAAATCATCCAGCCAAGGTCAACATTCCCAAAAAATGTAATGATTTCTGTTGGTGTTTCCAAACTGTGAAGAACCTCTGCATTTTTTGTTGAACCTGGAGTAAAGATTAATTCTGAGTACTATAGAAATAAGCTTCTTGTTCGCATGCTTCCTAAAATAGATGATCTTTCAAGGGCGCTTACATTTTTCTTCAAGATGGTGCACGATCTCACACCGCCAAAGCACCCCTTGATTATTTAAACCAGAACTGTCCTACATATGTCAAACCACATTACTGGCCACCTAATTCCCCTTATTTAAATGTTTTGGACTTTGCTGTTTGGGGAGATTTTGAAAGGAAAGTATGGAATAACAAGCCACGTGATGTTGATAGTCTGAAAGAAGCAATTCTTAAAGAATGGAAGGAGCACCCACAGAAAATTTCAATAATGCGATTGATTCTTTCCGTGCAAGATTAAAACAGATAATAAAAGCCAATGGTGGATATATTGAACATTACAGAAGATAACAGTTCAATTTAACGTTGATTAGAGATGAGAGATGTTATCTTAATATAACAAGATACATAAACACTAAATTTATCATACCTGTTTCTACAGGGTTCCCATTATGAATTAACTAGCAAAATCACAAATAAAAAAAAAGGAAAAGGTTTGTTCTTTATTCAAAATAAAACTTTGTTTTTATTCAATGTTATTTTAACCAATTAAATACTGTTTATAGCAGAGTCATTCTTTTCTCTCTTTACTGTTCACTTAATATTCTTGTTTGGTTTTTAAAACAATGTCTTACTGAGAGATCATTGATTCGTATATATTCATCCCGATTCTTTTACCTAAAACTAACTAGAGAACGGACCGATGGATGAACAAACAAGCTATTTAGAACAGAAATTCTTTTTGCATCAGACAGAGCCTGATTAATACTTACTATATGCAAGACAAAAATCCTAATTAGAAGATAACGTCACTGGTCTTACATCTCCCGAATAATTCTTCTTTAAACCTGTCACCCAAGCTGAAATGTTGAAAACTATTCTTTCTTTTAACCAATCTAAAAACACTCGTGATTTCAGCATTCCCAGACAAATCTTTGAATGTGTTCCTAATAAATCAGCAACTATCTTAACCTCTTCAATTAACCTAACCTTTGAAACTGGGGTTTTTCTCCGAAATGCCCTGCTTTTTAGTGAAGTTTTTTTGCTGCCTACTCTTTTTGCTGATGACACACGTCTTCTTTATTCTAATCATTCTCTTAAACTTATTGAGAAATTCTTGAACATTGATCTTAAGCCGTTATTCAAATGGCTTTGTTCTAATAAGAATTCTTACAATGTTTCTAAAATTGAAGTCTTACTTTTTCACAATATTCATAAAGTTATCAACCACAATGTCAGGCTTAAAGTAAATGGAAAATTCTTGAGCCATCAGTAATGCTGTTAAATATCTGGGAGTTCATTTAGATAATGCTCTAGGATTTTCACGCTTCAAAAGCAGTGTATGAGATTGATAACCTTCTCTGAATCTAATGCTCATACTTTGCCTATTTTTTCAGATCCTAGCATTTTAAGGCTCTCTGATTTAGTTAAACTTCTTAATGTTGTCTTAATTTTAGTCATTCTTAGGAAATCTACACCTTCTGCACTGGTTAATCTTTACAACTTCCAGATTTCCTTTACAAATATCCAGATTTTCACAATACCAAAGGTAACACATAATTTGCTCACTAGACCCCAGTGCAGCACTTCCAAATATGGGATTAATTCTGTTATTTATCAGTCTGTTGTTCAATGGAATGAGTTTCAGTTGATTTATCCAGGATCTGACCTCACAACAATCTCTTTTTAAACTTTACAAAAGCATCATCTTCAATCGATATAATACTGAGATTTAATATAAATTTTATTTTACTTGTTCGTTAGTAGTACATGGTCATAATAGAGCTTATCTCCATATCTCCAGATAGCCTCCTCTCTGATTAGTCATTTGACTAATAGGTGTGCCTCCTATCATATTTTTCAGATATGTGTAGGTTCCCTGGTATTAGAAGCTCGGAATTTGCTAGGAAATCCTAGGAAGCTCAGGAGCAAAAATCCTAGAAAATGGTATCTATTCTTTTTGGTTTCTATTACATTAAATAGTTACTAAATGCATCAATTATTAAATATTTGTTTAGCGTTTAATCAACTTCATGGAGAAAACCATACCTATGTCCTTAGCAACCAGAAAATATTGCCCTTCTGGTACCACATTTAAGCTCAAATTTGTTCGTTTCATGAGTCACAAGGTTCAGATTTCAAAGGAAATCAAAAAACTTCATAGCAACCATGCCACTGTCCTTAGCAACAATGAAAAGTATCTACTAGAGAGTCTCATTATAAACTATAAAATTTGATTGTTTTATGAAAAAGAAATTGAATTGAATAAATTAATCTAAAAATTTACATTTAATATATAAACACATTGCTATTAAAGACAAAAAATATTTTGCTTTTGTATACTGTACTAGAGTTTTTTTGCAAGAGACGATAATACATAGGGGTGTATTAAATAAAATAATAAGGTTACCTATATTTTTCCAATTCTTAAATTCATATAAGTCTTCAAGCAAATAATAAACCATGATTAATAAATGTTTACTTCAAGTCTTCTAGGTTATTAAAAAAACCAATCAGCAAAACAATGATATGTACACTAAGTTACACTAACATTTAAGTTATACTCACTGAACTAAATTCTATATATCAAATTTTAATAATAAGATAAATTTACAGCCCTTTTAACTTGGCATACGGCATTGCCAATGTAAAAGCCGAGCTAAGTTCAC
>JAUBWS010086620.1:0-11970 GCA_032270445.1 Darlingtonia californica | reverse complement strand
GGATTTGCTAATTTTTTGGCTCTATCTTTTCAATCATAATTCTAAAGTGTCTGAAAGTAGAGATTTTGTGATAATCCAACCCTTGGAAAAATAAAGAGTTACAACTAATAAATTTCAGGCGTTATTTAAACTTCTCTGGAATTGGCTCCACTGGTCTTGAAAAAAAATTATCGAAGAGACATGACAGACCAATAGTACCTCAATATACAACTCCAATTACATGCTAGGTGATAAAATACTGAATTTAATATTGCTTGCATCGAAAAGATGAAGATAGAATCGATTGAATACATTGTTTTTTTTTCAAAACAGGTTTTTGACGTAAAGAACACACACAACTTAATGAATACTTTACGTACTTTTTTAAAATGAAAAAGATCAAAAGCTTCTTTTAACCTCATTTTCATGACATCAGCATATTTAATATATTGATATTTCAGAAAGGGTTAAAAATACGAACATAATATATCAAAAAACAATTGCCCTTGTTCATATCTTGCATATTTCAGAGTTTTAAGTCAAAAAGTCCAATAATGAAACTGAAAGTTGATGTAATAGCGTTTGTAGTTGCTGCAACACCTTTGGCATTATTCTAATTTGTTCTTACATTGCTAAACTTCGTCGGAAGGATAATCAAACGTCATCAAACTTTCTAAAGAATAAAAAAATCTACAAAATTAACCAAACCAAAGTAATAAGCCATATTTGTATTCTATGCATTTTATAGACCCAAAACCAACAGAATGTTTTTTACGAAATGTTTCAGCAGCTAAATCAAAAAACAAAACAGAAAAACAACAAAAATTTGATAATATCCGTTTACAATCAAAACATCTCAGTTTATTTGATCCTACATGTTAGCCTGCACTAAAAGGTTGAACTCGTGACAATATGTCAATAGTAATTTTTTCCCGAGTTTCCTTTATCGTACTACTTCGCCTCGGTTTCATGAGCGTTTCCACAGTAGCCAAATTCTAATGAATTTCTCGCATCAATAATTGATTATTACTGTCAAAGAGGCTATATTTGAATAACGAGTTTTTGGAAATACTCTATTTATACGGGGGTCTCTTTATGATTTTTTTTAATGTGATATAAAGACTTACGTAATGGTTTGTTATTTAATCTGAGAAAAACTTAAAGTCAAGTAGGACGAAATATTACGCAAATCAAAAATTAATCAAATAACAAGAGAAGAAATTATATGCACGGAAAATTTTTTTGGATGATTACGTTTCTTCCATATTTTCGGAACTCATTTTTGCCCATATGAAAAATTAATTAACCCTATTTTTCATGGGCAATGCTTTAACGTTAATTCATGGAGTAGACCCAGCCCCCTCCCCCTTGTGGTATACCTTACATGAAACTTGCTCCTTACTTAAAACTTTTTTCTTCTTTTTATTTCCTTTTGTGACACTATTGCATGGTTTTTACTGACATTATTTTCAAAAACACATCTGTGTGATGCAAAAAAAAATGAATATATATAAAAAATGAAAATGAAGAGTATTTAAAAATTAATAATCAATGGAAATAGTGCCCAACAGAAGCAATCGAAAATAGAAAAAAATAATCACAGAAACTATATCGAATAAGTCAGTAAATTGATACATGTGGTTATACGAGTTGTTATTGGACTTCTTAAAATAATATTGATACAATTAATAACCGTTTGGCGAGGACTTTACCGGGTAATGTAGCCCGCTGCCAAGTACCGACCGAGCGTGCGAGGCCTCTGAGCCAATTGCATTGCGTAAAAAGTCGAGTAGAGCGGCCTGACGTCACAACCGGTTAACAAAGAGTAATAGTACTCTCTAAGAATAGCCAGCCGTTAGAGAGAAAGGTTTTTCGTTTAATTAAAACAAACTGGTATGCTGTGAAGGAATACGTGGAGCCAATCACTAAAAGAATAAAAAGTTGGAATAGTAAGTTTCGAATCTTCTGCAACTTTTTTATACTTTCTTATTTTACAATTATGATAATTACATATTATATTATAGATTATATAATGATTATAAACAATTACTAACCTTTACCTGTAACAGAACTTCTTAGGTTATCATTATCAAAAATATGAATTCCTTAATAAAACTTTATTTCCTTAACTGAAACTATCATTTCCTTCATTGCAAGAGCCTTTTATCAGAGGCGGGGCGAGTTTATTTAATTTTCAAGTTTTTAGGTTGGGTGTTTATTAGACAGGGGCGTATTTAAGAGAGTGGCCATTTATAACAGCGTTTACGGTATGCGTTTTTTATGAGATGCTATAATATGATAAATATATATATTTCTCAAAAATGAGCCATAAATGGTCATAATTTTCCATAAAAACGTTGAAATGACATGTTTGACCCCTCATTGGAAAACTACAGCATATTAGAGTGCATAAAAACAAACTATCTAGGTTTCCTGAAAAATGTGCTTACGTCAGCACGAGTAGATAAAAACAGTTCCACCGCATGTTGACAATACCCTCATAACTTTTGAAGTTGACATGGATACTTCACAAAATTTTCAGGAAAGGCGTAAAAATAAACTTGGCTTCTTTAGAAATAAGAGGGGCGTTCAATCCGCCTCATTTTTGGTTTTTTTTCATTTTTTTGCTTGAAGAGGGGGGAGGGTAAATTACCACTCCTTCATTCCATGAAGAACAGGGTCAATCTCAGTTTGAACAAAATTAAGAAGAAAGTCAGGCATTACAGCAAATGAGATCAAAACCTGGATGGCTACGTTTTTTCAAAATTTGTTGAAATAATTTATATTTTGCGAAATTTGTTTTTGCACAGACATAAGTTCTGCAAATATTTCTTCCATAAAACTTTCTATAGCCATTTCCCTAATTTAGAATTTCATCCCATTTATTTTTTGGAGTGGCAAGTCAGTGGTATGGTCAGGCGTACTACGTGCAAGAAGTCACTGGTTTGATCCACCTGCTCCTGTCATTTTGAGTAGTGTTGACATAAAACCAGTCATCCTAATGTCTAGTTGGACTGACGTAATGAAGGCTGTTACTCGACCAACTCACTCATCTGGACGCAAATTCAAAATAATAATTGTCTGTGATCCTGGAAACAACCGCTGAGCCGTTAAATTTTCAAAAATTTCACCTGGAAATCTAGCCATTTCTCAGCGGGAACAAATTTCAAGGCACATTTTTTGTCGGCGAGGGTGGCCAAACGGTGCAGTGATACACAGGTGTGCGATAACGAAATTTCATTCTTTTTTAGGCAGAAGCCATGGGCGGTCTCACCGTTGTAATTATTTTAAGTGTTACCAGTTTCTTCATGCTTATGCTCAATGTGTTTTGTATAACAGTGATTGGAAGAAACAAAAAACTGAGGGAAAAACCTTCCTCAATATTGACGATAAATTTGCTCACAATGCATATCTTACAAGCCGTTTTAGTTATGCCATTTTATGCTTTGAAAAGATATATCGAAAAAAGTGTTCCAGTCGTTTGTGATGGTTTTCGATATTTCTACATGATCACATTTTACATTGCTTGTTTCGATGTTTTGCTCATTAGCCTGGATAGGCTTTTAGCACTCAAGCTAAAGACAAAGTATAAAACAACTGTCACCTCTAGACGGGTTTGTATGGTATTGGTTGCTGTTTGGGTTTATGTCATTTCGCTATGTACAATCCCGTTTGCGTACCCTAAATCTAAATGCAACTACAATCCACCACCGACTTGGGTTGTATTCATGTTGCTTGGGAATTGTTTTACACCGTGTGTGGTAATCATACTAATATACACGTACATCACCATAGTTTTATACCGATTCAGCACTAAAATGCAATCATCAGGAGACACGAACTTTCCAGTTGCACCCATTTCCAAATCCAACAAAAGAATCACAAGAAACACTATGATTATGGTCATCACATACGGGCTAGCCTGGATGCCATCTATCATATATTACCTGATACAAACACTCTTCCCGTCAACGTTCACGTCAGCTTACTACGATTCGATCCTTGACCAGTATGTTAGCTTCTTTTTGAAATATGTCAAGTTTGTTGAAGGCATCACATCGCCTGTTTTGTATTGCTACCTCAACAGTTATTTCAAAAGTTCCATAAATTGCAGATGTTGTGCTTTGAAAGCGACAGTTGATGTAAAAGAGAAATATTCTTCCGGCTTAACGAAAATCGTTACAGTGGAACCACGCCGAGATAGTAAGCTATCAACCATTAATTGATACGATGCTGAGACTATACTAATCGACAGTGACTACTTTGTTGCATATTAAAAAACAAACGCAAACTAAATTTTGATGATGGTATACAAAATACTCGGTATTTTGACATTTCACTTATCGAGTATGCTACATGTAAGAAGTGATACCTAATAACTGCTCATGAAAAAAAGAATAAACTCTTTTAGAGTGTGTTCAGATGACAATTTCTCCTCACTTAACCCTATTATACCCGGGGGGAGGGGGGGGGGGGGCTTTTTATGCCCGCGGCCGAAATTTTTTATTTTTATAATAGCTCTAAAAATACTAATGTTATGACCTTGACATTTTGCAACTATTAACAAAAACTTATTAGACACATTTCCTTAAAAGTTCAAGTAATTACATTCAACACGTCATTAATTATGCATAACTATGTAACACAAGGTGTCAATTTGCAACCTTAGTCAATACAAAATGGTCAGAACTTCAACTACTAATAACTTCCGATAGGATAATGATATTAACTTGAAACTTTCACAGATTGTTTAATTCATTAAGAGAATCATGCCGAATGTAAAAAAAATTGATGACGTCATCATTTCAAAATTGCGGTGGGGCCAATTTTTGGCGTTTTTGGTGCCTCGTAGTGCCTCAGAACTTGATTTTTATAAAATCTGATGGCATGACTACGCAAGGTCTTTGTTTTGACTTACAGAAAATAAAAAAAATTAAAAAATAACAATTCGTTCAGAAGATGTAGCTCTGTAAAGAAAGGTACCAATTTTAAAAACATGACATTTGTGATGACGTCACCAGGTAACAATTGCAACCATTGTTTATTCAGCATGGCTTTTCAGTTTTATTGTTGAGGGCTACAAAAACCTCAAAAAAGAGCTCAAAAACGAGCTCAAAAAGCCCGGGTACAAAAAGGTTAAGGTATGTGGACACCTTTTAATGGAAAAATCGAAAAAAAACATTTTAATATCATTTGATAGAAAATGAGCTGAATTTTACGATGAAAAAAAAGTCGTTTTAAAATTCCTTTTCCATCTTAAGATATAAACGTTTAAAGATTCTATATATCACTATTTATAGTTTACATAGAGTTGATCAGAAAATTAACATTTTCGCAGCTTCAATCTGTTTGTTTACAGAATAATTCACACCTGTATTTGCGAGAAAAAGATAATTTCTAAAACCTTTTACAGTAGTTCAGAGAAGAAATTCCTTGTTTACAATTACTCATCTTATTTATTTTCACACCCTCCAGTTAAATGAAATTTTTGTCACATTTTGGTAATTGTTAAGTCAACAAACAATTATATCTTTAGAAAATTGAAACTTTCGTATCTCAAAACGAAAAAATTGTATACCATCTTAACTTCCTTGAAGTTGTTTTCACCCATAGCTTTGAGCTAGAGACTTAATTCTTATTTTAAAATGATCAACAAGATTGAACTAAAAAACGGTCTTATTTTTTTATTTTCAAACAAAATTTCGCTCCACCATTCACAGTTAATTGAAGATTTTGGTAGAAAATGATGCATTTTTGACTTTTTTTCACGTTCTCTTCGATTTCTTGAGTTAAAGTCGATTCAAAAAAAAAACCTAAGAATATTTTTTAGACAAATCTATCAAGAAAACAGTATCACAAAAAGAAACGAAAAATTCAAAAGCTATGGGTGAAAACAACTCAATTGAAGTACAGTAATATAAGTAAAATTTGGAAGAACCAAACATCGAGACAAATTTTCCTTGATTAACCAAGACTGAGGCTTTACTATGGGAAACTCAAGTGAGCAGAAATTGTCACCTGAACTATGTTTACTAATGTACTTCAACATATTTGTTTTGCACAAATGCAAAAAATGTCAGCTTCTTTTTTGTTTTAGTTTGTGATTATTAGGAAGACCCTAAAATTTTCCGTTGTTATTGTAAATGATATTAATGGAAAAACAAACTTTAACGAAAATAGTCTATAACACTTTCAAAAGTTGTTTGTAAGTTATTTCAATGAAAAACATGAAATGGGCCCCTAAATGATTCATTTAGCTTACAGATTTCAAATGTCAATTTTTGCAGTAATACCGTATTCTCTCTAAATAGCGCCAATCCCCAATAAGCGCCCCTCTCTAAAAAGCGCCCTTCTCAAGCTGAAAATATCTTTATAAGCGCCCGGGAGCTTATTAGAAAGAATAATATTTACACGGAAATTGAAGCGCCCGGGCGGTAATTAGAAAGATTGTCTTTGAAAATATTTGCATGATGTTTATAATCACAAAAATGTTAGAAAAATGTTCCCCTCTTAATTTCTGAAGTTTCAATTTTCATATGAATAGCTTTTCCTTCCTCCAACTTTTTGATTTCTTCTTGAAATGTTATCACATGTTTTTTGTTTCCAACTATATTGACATCTATTCTCTAGATTTTTTTGTAAGCGCCCCTCTCTAATAGACGCCCCCTAAATTCAGAAAAAAAATCATAGCCGCCGGGCGCTTCCTAGAGAGAATACGGTAAGTGAAATTCATAATTTCTTTTGTTTCATCCATCATTGTCTATAATATTTGTAGTTTAGTCTACGCGGTACATTTTGTTCCAGGACAAATTTATCTTTACATTTCAAAGCTGGTCGACCGGTTAGACTAGATGTAGTTGAACTTGAATCATCAATAAGCGTTAACCTTCATGGGCAATGTTTCAATTATTTTTCAGTGATTGGTTTGTTTTTGCGCAACTTCACCCTCAGGATCTAAAATGCATCATTTTTAAATGATCTCACAGCACATGATGATGCGTCGTCAATACATGATAACAAATTTTAAAAAAAGACGACTTCATACTTAAAAAACTTCATCAAAATGTTTGTTCGTTTAAAAGTTCAATGTGCCTGAAGTACTCTTACTTTATATTTTAAAAGTTTTTGTTTCATCGTAAGATTGCTAAGAAAAAGTTTGTAAATAAGCCTGCATATTTTCAAGGTAACTACTGACATGTTATTGTGATTCATTAAAGCATCATTTTTATTTGAATTTCCTTCAGTTGTATACTTATGTCCTTTGCAACAGTCCACCTAGATGCCCAAAACATGATGGGGAGATTCAATAATTGCTCGACTAAACCCACATGTGTTTCGACGTAGAGCAATTAAGACCCTTTGCAAGCCATTTTATAATATCTTCTGTACAGTCTCGAATATTGAATATTAGAAAAAGCTGTCAGCGCTATTTGGAAAGTTGTTCCATCTGGCTTAAAGAGCGTGTCTGTCTCCTGTCAAACGATATCCACGTTTCGTAAGTCAATGCAAAACAACTAACCAACCCCCTGTAAATAGAAACTAACTTTTTTTTAACAATAGCTTCTTTTGAGTTTTTTAACGATGCCTCTGGCGTGCTTAACTTAGCTTGCTTAAATGCTCAGGCCTGGGATGGCCCCTTGCTCCTTTTGATGACGTCTCTCCAAGCAGAACGGTCCAGTGCAGTACTTTCAAGATCGCTGAGTTGTGCCGGTATCAAGGGAGATTTGGTCCTTCCATAGTTTGCGTCGTCTCCCACGGGGTCTTCGGTTGTTGAACTCCTCCTCGACTGAGGATATCAGAGAAGGAGTAAAGAAAATGAAAAGAAGGAAAGGACCTGAGTAGACGAGATCACCTCCTGACTGCTGGTGGGGAACATATGATCAAAATTCTTCATGCTATCTTCACTAAAGTCGAAAGAGATCTCATTTCGCCAAAAGATTGGTCAAAAATCCCATACACAAGAAGGAAATAAATCAGATTCAAAATATTATCGAGCCATCTCATTGATATCCAAAGTCAGTAAAGTTTTTCTGCGGATACTTCTGAAACGAATGACCGACAAAACTGAGTCTTTACTTCGTGAATCTCAATTTTGCTTTCGAAAAAATAGAGGTACGGTCGATGCTATATTTTTTGTTCGCCAAGTTCTCGAAAAGGCAAGAGAAAGGAATGTCAATGTCAATTTGCATTTTATTGATTTTAAAGCTGCATTTGATACCATCTGAAGGAAAGCTTTATGGAGAAGGATGCAAGCAATTGGGATCGACCCCCGTATTGTCGATATTATTGAAAACCTATACAAAAACACCGAATGTGCAGTTGTTATCAATCTTCAGGTCACAAAATGGTTCAAGTGAAGGTTGGAGTTCGGCAAGGCTGTCTTTTATCACCAGTATTATTAAACATCTTCCTGGAATTTGTTATGGAGGAACTATCAAGCTTAGACGAGAAGCTCAAGTTAAATAAGTCAATGTCTAGTGAGCTCAGATATGCTGATGAAACCACCCTTATTGTGGTAATATTCGAAAACTTGTACTTTCTACGCAAGAATTAGAAACTGCTTGTTCGAAGTGGGGGATGAAAATCAATGCATCCAAGTGCAAAACGATATCTAATTTGCAAGTTCCAATCTTCATAAAGCAAGAAAATGTTGAAAATGTCTCCAATTTTGTCCTTCTTGGAAGCAGTGTTCCCGGCACTACAAATGAAATCAAACGAAGAATCGGAATGGCCTCTTCCAGTTTTGGTCGTCTCAAAAAACAGATCTGGTGTAATAAGGGTGTTGGTATCAGACTTAGACTTCGTCTTTATAACACGCTAATCTTGCCGATTGCAATATACGCATCCGAAACATGGACACTGAAAAAGTCAGACACACAATCATTGCTTGTGCTTGAGATGAGGTGTTTCCGTTCTTTGCTTGGTCTGACATTTTTAGTCTGCTTTTTTATGTACATTAAACAGTTGGGGGCGGGGTAAAATTTCTAAACAGACTTTTCTCAAATTGCTGTGCTGAGGACATTGATTCAAATTATTAGACTTATTACTATAATGCAACTTGCACAAAGTTGAACGTTGGTAAGATTGTTCATGTGCTTGTCATGAAAAATATTTAGACAATTCAAGCCAGTCCTAATCGACAAAATATTTTTTTATCAGTTAAGAAATGAAAATCCACCAATCAAGGATTCAATGGCATCATTGAGCGGTTTGAGAATAACACAGAAATGTCTGAGGCATTTCGATCATAAGAAAATGCAACCCGATTAACAGAAACAACAGTAAATGCAACCTTTACCTAAATTAGAAACACACAAACAAGTACGCTCTGGCTCGCTTCGATTCTAAAGATTGACGTCAATACTTGAAGCTAATATATTGTTTTGTACGATAACGAACTCATTATTATTTTCAATTGAAGGTTGTGCGTAGCGCATGAAACTATTAGTATTGAAAAATAAGAGTCTTCTATGTCACTGCAATTCAATTTTCTATATCTTGCTACATGATGTCACAGATGACAATTTTTAATTGAAAACGATGATGAAAAATCTGATAGGGAAAATGAGAGCAACCTGCTACTGCTACCAAACGATGTAAACACAGACAAAAGTATAACTTGCGCATCAAAGAAAAGTCAACATTATTGATGCAGCTTTAGACAAAAAGAACTGTAACCCGTACAACATACCAAAAGAAGAAAAGATAATTGCTACTAATGTCATGAAGAATAAAAAGATAATGAAAACTACAAATTATTCTAATCAAAAGCAGATTATACTAGGCCGACAGTCAGCTAATACCTACATACGAAACAAACCAGGTCCGAGCCGTGAAGTGTTTGCAAAAACAAAACAAAAACAAAATCTATTTAGTGTTTTTCTTTCTTCTGTACTGACGAAATGCTTGAATGCGTAATTGGTTGTACTAATAAAAAGATCGAAATTCTCCCGAAAAGTGAACGCGCTACCCAGAAAAATCGTATAGCAAGCCAATAGAAGATTTTCTCGCTTTCCTTGGAGTAATTTATTTGCGTGCTTTGTATGGGTTGAACATTCATACTATAAGAATGCTGTTTTCAGATATCCATGGGCATCCTGCTTTTAGATCCATAATTTCAAGGTTGAGGTTTCAATTCAAACTAGCAAATCTGTCTTTTGACAATCATGATGACAGACCAGAACGTTAGAAGGTCGATTGCACGGCGGTAAATTTTTGCTCAAATTCTCCCACTCGCATAAAAAATAACGAATATTTTAACGGAGGCGAACTTTTTGCTGCGGTTGAACTTTTAGTGAATCGTTTTGTTCGGTACCGTCTAAATTTCGCTTTCAGTTAAGTTAAGTTATTTTTTCAAACGAGAACCTACAAAAATTCTGTATTTGTTTTTATTATTTGATGGTGCAAAGTCATAACAGATACTTTTGGTAACAGATACCTTGGGAAGAAGATGAGAACTTTGTTGTAATTGCTTAATCCTTCTTATTTCGTTTCAGTTCAAAAAATGTAATTAGCTAGTTTGCAGATATCATGGTTGAGAGAATGAATAGTGCATTTTGGACAGAGGGAGAGGAAAGACTGAAAGAAATTGAAAAAACCTGGTATAGGAGTGATGTCCACAAAAGTGTCAAAAACATTTCTTTTCAATGTCAAGTGCCCTTGATAACTCCTTAGAACGGACATTGGGTAACCGTCTTTTACTTGCTGGCCCTTTGGTTGATGCATACTTGTTAGAGATTAGGAGGTGTTTTCTGGAAAACTTCGAAGAAGCCATCTTACTGGTCTAGCACCCCCAGTTTCCGCATTTATATGCCAAAAGAAATATTTAAGTTCCTTCATAGTTTGTTATGGTGGTGATATTAAGATAGACAGTAAGAGGAAGAAAGTTGTTATATTCTTAGACAAAGTTGATGGAGCACAGAAATTATTTCATCCTTCAAGATTTGATGGAACTTTTTTCTTAGTCAAGAGAAAGTTTAAAAAGGTTGTCCTAAATAAGAAACAAAAGAACAGACAACAGTTTATGATGGATGTGCTAAAGTTATTGTGTCGCTTAACACTCCAATCAAGTTTGAGGATGTGGGCATTTCACAGAGCCTAGTTAATCAGCCTGCACGGCACTGTTTAACTTTAACGTTTTAAGAAATAGTGTATAACATCAAAAATTACAAACTCCCACACAATAAATAAGTTTGTGTCATCTGCAATATGATATAGATATACTTTGTTGTATAAACATAATAATTGTCATATTCACAGTATTTATAGTTAAACAATGGAGAATGCTTTTCGCTTGTCTTACCATTGTGTTACAATGCCTCTTGGCACATGACATAGGACAATTAAGGCTGAAGGGGTACATACTAATATAAAATAAAAGTGATAAATTCCAATTAAATTACTACAGTACCAGACTACGTGAATCCCTATTGGACCAGTTTAATAACTAAAATTTCCTCCTTGCTACTTGTGATCATAATCGTTAATTGCACAACCATGGATACAGTATTTGCGTGATTATAGGACACATGATAATAGTTTGTCTGTGTGATTATAGTTTGTCTATCATGAGAAAGTGCGTGATAGATGTTTCAAATATGTCTACTTTTAACACGTTAAGAAAATTCAAATAGAAGAGGCACGTACTGGAAGAACAAAATGAGAAATGAGACAAATTTAAACCATATAAAACACTGTAGAGGTTAATGCATACTACTTTGATTACATTTACTATTGCTCAAATTAGAGTACTCCTTTTTAACTCGGCGCGTCTTTAGACGGGATGAGTTATTGGTCTCGGTGTTTCCTTCATATTTATTTTTTATTTTTTTTACTCAATTATTAGCTACGTAATCTAGTTACCCACATAATGTTGCGTGGGTCATATATTCTGAAACATGGCGTCTCTACTACGTCCGTACTACGTACGGCGCTCGTATGTTATCGGGGAGATCAAAACATGACAATAGCTAATCAAGGGCATCATTTATA
>JAUBWS010086587.1:0-11971 GCA_032270445.1 Darlingtonia californica | reverse complement strand
CCCCCCCCCCCCCCCCCCCCCCTCAAAATGAAAATTTGAAATAAGCCAGGTAGCATTGAACACATTAACTTACCAATGAGTCAGACTTTAAGGCAGCTTTCTTCGTGGGCTTTTTGCTAGCAATGGAATGTTTTTTTGACCTCGAGTAATCTATGAGTCAAAAATCAAAACAAATAGATAACTGTTAGTTATTGCATGTTAGAATTAAGCAGCATAGTTGGGGAGCAAAACTCATTATCTCTAAACTAAACATTTTTGCTATAACTCAAGGATCACAGTGACAAACTTCAGCTTTTTGAAATCCTAAAAATAAAAAATTGGGGACCATTGGCATCCAAAACCATACGAAGTCTATCGACAAGAGATTACCCAAATGATAATTTTATTAAGACCGACTAGTTCATATAGCGTCGATTATCCAAATTATCTATATATCTCCCGAGTTATACTTTTATATAAGGGCTTGGCTCCCAGACTTATCTTAATCCTACAGTTCAGGTTTCATGTGACGTTACTACGTTTGATAACGTAATCTGTACGTAAAAGCAACGTCTATATGCACTGGAAACACCCAGAAAACTTAGACCAGCAAATTCTTCAAGCCTTTAAAAATTTTGTATCAACGCCCATGTGTACGTTCAAAATATTGTTTGTACGGGGAGTGGGACTTACCTTTGCACTTCTTGTTTTGACAAGTCCTGAACCTTTTTGCAGGCCCATATCGAAGACAATTATGTCTTTTGCTTTGGCAATGCCTTATAGCAACTTGCACGATATCACATTTGCCAACGCAACTGGACCAGCCAGACCATTGTGTATATCCATGATCTAATAGATAAATCACTTTTAGATTACTTTGCGGAAGAAAATTTAAAATTGAAATGGAGAATTTTACGGCCTATGTGTTCTAGGATAGTAAGCCAAATTTTCAGAATGTATTCTCAGACTTCAATTGTGGCATATAAGTATGTTGGAAGAAGATCTGAATATATGTCAGATTTTTAGTTCATTTTTCTCGTAGTTTGTCTTCAATAATTACCAATTCGATTATTTAATGACTATACCCCGGAACTGATTTTGGCAAAAGATAAGTTCAGTTTCGAAGGTTGGTGTAGCATCGATAACGAAATAGTGAACGAATGAATGAAAAACTCATTTTTATAGCTGAACCAATAATTGCAACAGGCCCTTAGTAAAATTTCCTCATCCAAAGCAAAATATAAGGGCTTACGAGCTAGTTGTGATCTTCTATCTGTAGTATAGTCTATTAGGGGTGCTGGTTCTTTGGAGAACCATATTCTATTCTCTTTGCTCAACCCAGGTGGTGTCGGGTACACAATTCCTTCCATTGGCATCACCTTGTGTCTCATGACTGCCACTGGTTTGTTTGGTGCTCTCTCCTCTTCTTTGCCAACCTTAACGACAGGTGGGGAAGGATACTGAGATTTCGCGGACGGACGAGTTGAACGAGAAATACCTTGCGCGTGAGCTGGTTGCGGCTTATCCACTTTCTGAGCAATTGGTGTGGGAAGATGGTGTTTTACTGCTGCAAAATGTTGTATTTGAGGACTTGGATAAAGCTGAGAGCCTGTTGGACCATCTTCTGAGTCACCTGGATGTAGATTTTGGAGAAGTCGAGCAACGTTACTAGACAATGCAGGTGCAATCGCAGACAAAGCATTTTTTTGTTCCTCGTTAAGGAATTGTGTCATCGTGGGAGGCGGTAGTGGAGTAGTTGTAGTGGCAGCTTGTTCAGTAGGCAGTTGCGGTGATTGGGTTGGCTGCGGTTGTTGCCCAGTTTGACTTCCCTCTTGCCCCGACTGGCTACTTTGTTGTCCTGATTGGCTGCCTTGTTGTTCTGATTGACCTCCCTGGTTTCCTGGTTGGCTGCCTTGTTGTCCCGATTGGCCTGTCTGTGGTCCTGATTGGCTTCCTTGTTGCTCCGGTTGACCTGTTTGCTGCCCCGATTGATTTCCCTGTTGATTTTGATTTTGCTGTTGTTGTGGTGCTTGTGTTGTGATTGGTTGAATTTGATCTTGTAGAGTTGCTTGGGGCATCACTGGCTGCAATTGTACTTGTTGTTGGTTATGACCTGAACCAAAAGTGTTAAGATTGTTAGTCCTTTTACAACGTTGGGGTTCGAAAACAGACCCCTCAAGGGTGATATTTCAGACGTCTATATCTCAATATCTAAACATTTTCAATAACTTGGAAAAGAGGACTCACTTTTTCTGAAATAAGACATCTTTTTAATCAAGAAAAGCTAGTTTCAGGGCACCTTAACATTCTAGTATTCGAGAAAACCTTTTGAAGGTTTGTTTATCAAAAATAAACATTTTCTTCCCTGCCTGAGAAAGTATCAAAAAACTTCGAATTACCGAAAAGAAGTTCACATATCAACAAACCAAAAAGGAGTTATCAAAGTTGAATTACCACAAGTCCAAATTATACCAATACGACGAATTAAATTGTTAATAAACTGACCTGTTCCACACATGGCTCTAACTTCATCTGCGTCGTGGTATTTCTCAAACATCAATATATCACCAATGGCCATATGAATGACTTTGAAATGAGGGCCTTTATTCGGACGACCAAACATAAGACGTGTGGCCACGTCCATTTGATGACAATCAGGACATTGTGGCTCACATTCAACCGTATGATGGAACTGACTTTGGTCAAACATCTCACAATCAAAATATATGCTTGCACCTAATAGACAGTGAAAATATACATTCCAAAAATGTTAGCTTAGCAATAAATTGAAGAAAAGTTTTGTAACGGTGGTTGTATTTACCTTCCAAAGCAATCCGAAAAATAACCCAAAACAGACAGAAAAATCTTCATCCATGAAAAAGATCATCCAAAAATTTTTTCATTCTTTTTGGATGCATTAACTTTTAGCACGAAACCTTATTATACATTTACAGATACATAGATCACCGCCATTTTCAAGCAACGTTTAAAGCGAATTTTACCCGCCTCTTGGGGAGATCAGCGTGCATAGATCGTACGCGCGGCCACATCTATCAATAAAAATTTCATACCTGCGTCGCTTCTCCATGTTAGCGTCAACACTAACCACCTATCAGCAAATTGTTGGAAGTCTTCTGAAATGCAGTATGTCTGCTTTCGTGTAGCAATCAAACCTTTGATCATGCCCTCACTGACCCAGATACTAATTCCACGCGAATCTTTATTAACTGCACCAGAATCGAAAATGAACAATTTCTTTGAGCTCCTCATACTGTCTCCGTACACTTTAAGTGTCAAGTGTATTGTAAATCCATCTTCGCAGACTTCTGGGTCTATGAACGAAATAAACCGAAAATATCCTAGTAAACAAAAGACTTCACACAGACGTCCTATACAATGCGTTTTTAAAGTCTTAACGTTTTAAGTAAGAAAGTAGCCAAAATGTGAGAAATAGACCTAATGATAGTAAGGTTGAATTTCCTTAAAGGGAACACCCTATAAGGAAACACCTCAAAAAGACGAACAATAAGTAAAGGAACGGAAGGAATGATTTACAGTCAAATTCTCATAGAAAAATCTCTATACAGTAGACACAGTTTTTATAGAGCTTTATAGGAAATACACTGTATCAGTCAGCGAGGGAATCAATCTCTTTTTCGAAGCATGACATGGGAGATGAGGTGGAATGTCCATTTATACTTACCTCACAAATCAGATTACCTTCAATGTGCTACTCATACTGAGGGCGAAGGTAGGGCTCGAACCAAGAACCAATCGATTACAAGCTGGAGGCTCTACCAACTACTCAACTTAAAAAGTTTTGATAGGTAGTTTCAAACTTTTACAAATACTATGTCAGAAATCGATAGCAAACTCCAGCATTCCTCATTTATGCCGATAATGACCAAATAATTGATAGTATAAGTGTGCGTCATCTTTCCCGACTATTTCAAGGAACTTCTAATCAAATTCGTGAAATACTAGCCATACTAGTGTAAATACTAGTGTAATTACCGTTTAATTTTACTTACCACTAAAACATTCTCCCCTATAATCTCCAGCATCAAAGAAACCACTTTCTCCATCCAATATCGCGTGACCATTTCGAAATGTAACCCCATCTCCAGACATTCGTAATTTCGGTGAATAAGGGAAGTCACCAAGTACAACGCCTCGAGTTGACCCTACCATTGCCCAGTGGATCGGTTTGTTACGAAACGGCGATGCCGTTGACGAATCTTTGAAAATAAAAAGGAAAGTAACAATGTCATTATTGAATAATAATGATTTCAGCTGCCGTAAAGTCGAAAGAACATTTAGTCTGTACCAGACTCTCCTGCAAACTTTAAAAACAAACTTTCTACTTACGCTTTCTTTATTGAGAAGGTACAGGGTAGGAAACTTCCGAAGCGTTTTCCATAGGAATTGGAAAATTCAATATGCAGCGAAAAATTATTGGTGCTGGGCATAAAAGTCAACTACGAAAACAATACATACTCTTTATAATTCGACTTCCCATCTCTATAATCTGAACAGTAGGATTGCGCAGAATCTACTGTAGCAAAAAGGACTCTATGAATCCGACTGTTCTGAGAAAGTGTGGCGTCAATTTTCATCAGAATTTGTTTACATATTTGTAAGTTCATGGGTTCAGTGAACCATTATTTTATCGCAAGAATTCATTCCAGTTTAATTACTAGGTAATTTATTTATTTACTAGGTTAGAGACAAGAAGGGTTTTTTCTTACCAAATTTTTCTTGCGATTGAGCGAATTGCTGTACACTGCTTGGGTTAGTAGGTTGATTGAGAAATTGTTGGAACATTGATTGCAGTGTGGGTTGTTGTGGAACCAATGCGGCTGCCTCAAGTTGTTTCTGTTGATTTGGAGGTGGTGGTAATTGTCGCTTTGTACCTGTGGTATCTTTACGAAATGCAGGAACCGATGGATGGGACTTGCGATGAGCTTTGGCGGATGCGATCGAAGACTTTATTGGATGATGAGGGTGATGGGGTTTTTCATTAATACTGTCCTTCTTCTTAGGTTCCTCAGCTTCGTCTGTCAATTGCAAGTGAAATATGCTTGATTTAGCAGAAACTCTTGGACTAGGTAGGTCTAAATACATTCTTTTACTCGGTAGGAGCGCAGAAGACGAAGACTGACTGTCATGAGACACAGTGATTCTTCCTCCTTTAACTATTCCATCATGTATTTCCACTCCTGGACCAATCTCCGCGTTATCTTGAACGATAACTCCTTTGTCGATGACACCCCCTCGAATAATACCAGACTTCACAATACCACCACGTAATAAACCAGCCAGCATAATACCTCCCTCAAGGCTACCACTTTCAATGACACCGCCTCTTAAAGTACCTCCTGCCACCTTGCCACCTTTGATGACACCACCGTCTATTTCGCCAGCAGTCAACTTCCCGCCAAGCATTTCACCACCTTTGAAATCACCGCCTTCGATAGTACCATTTACGAGATGCCCACCCTCGATGATACCACCTTTAATGATTCCGCCATCAATTAAGCCCGATCTAACCAAACCACCAAGTACTTGACCACCACGGATTTTACCACCTTCAACGATACCATCCTTTACGATACCACCAACAAGAGTACCACCTTTGAAGGTTCCACCGGATATTTTACCGCCATCTATCTCTCCACCGGACACATCACCACCTGATATGTAGCCACCTTGTATGTTCCCTCCACGAACGCTTCCTCCAACTATCTTGCCACCACCCACTTGTAGCTTGTGAAGTTCATTTTTATTGAAGGATTCCATAGTCCCTTCAGATCCTTGAAATTTATCACCACTTAAAGCTTGTTTGTGGATGTTCCTTATGAATGCTTTGTAGGCTCCTGACATATCTTCCTTACCTGCACTGGATTCACTTTCTTCAGTTTGTCCATCATTCTCAGGAGAACTCATTTCGTGCCAAGTAGAATGGCTTGACTCGGACAGCTCGTCATCTGGGCTATTGCTATCAGAAACAGTTGGTTCTTTTTGTTGTGGTTTGACAAATAACTTTTTGAAGGCTTTCGAATTGATGATTTTTTCAATAAGACTGTCGTCAATACTTTTGTCGAATTTTTGAGCCGACGTCGTCGTTGTTGTTGTTTGTGTTGTTGTTTTTTTCGTCGGTTTTTTGCTTCGTAAATGGGTTTCCTGTTCAAGCAATTTCTCAAGAAGTGATACAGCTTCAGTAGCTTTATAATCCTTCCCTTTCTCCTTTTTCTTGCCTTTACTACTCGAAAACAATTGTTCGGCATTTTCTGTGATCTCATTAATGGTTTCCATAGTAGCATCCTCATCTTTTTCACCGTCAGGAAGATGGATGACGTATTGCTTCACTTTTCCTGTCGTTGATGCGGTATAACCCTCTGTTTTGGGATTAGCGATTGAACTGGAGTCTTGTTGAGCTTCTTTGAATTCCTCTGATAATTCACCAAGAGATACCTCAGACGAGTTCTTAGAATGGAGATTCAATTGTGGCTGATTGAAATAATCAACTGAATTTTTCGTATTCTGCTCGTCAACAGCTTTCTTGATTTGATTGAGGCCGTTCAAATCAGAATTTGCCATTGCTGATTTGATTTCAGCACTATTGAAATCAGCCAATGCATCTTCCATTTCAGCTTTAGTTGCTTTGCCAAAATTATCTGAAAGAAATATATGAGCAAAACGCGACGTTACACACATGATACACACACGATTAGGGTAGAAAATAATTTAACCACGAATATAAGATAATATTACTTACTTAATATTAATTATATCCAGATTACCGATCTCGGTAATGTCGAATGTCGAAAGGACGCCTTTTAGTAAGCTCTTCAAATTGACATCAGAAGGTTCAGAAAACACCTTTAGAATTTTTCTCGATTAAATCAATATAGAAAAGTGATTTCAAAACATATTCCAAGCAATTTTTACATTCGTTATAATCTTTTAAAGTTACTTCCGTAATAGTGGGTCGCTTAGCCCAAACATACTTCAAAATGTGATAAAAGTGTGCATAAATTACTTCAACCAATTTATAAAACTATGCAAAGGGGAAACCAATGAAATTGTAACTTACTTTCTTTCTGCGGAACCACATCACCAACAGATGATGGCTTGTTAACTGGAGCCGACAAAGATTCAGGTGGTGTTGCTTGCATGTATTCTGCTTGGTTCACGTCATGCTTATTTGAATCCAATTCCTTGTCCTCACTATTGACAAAGTTGCTGACCATTTGTTCATCGCCTTGTGTAGCCTCGTAGTAACCATTGTTGTTGTCAGGTGCAGCTTGCGATGCAATGTACCTTCGATTACCAATAACTTCCTGCACTACCTCTGATTTTCTGGTTTGTATTAATTCCTTGTTTTCTCTGATACCGGTGGAATTAGCTTTCCCTTTCGTGAATGCCACCACGCGTGTTTTAACTCCATCCATTGTTCCATGGAGCAATGTAGCATTTGTGATTTTTAGGGTGTTCACTTTTGACTTTAAATGGAGCTTTGGATTGGCATTGTCAGTGTTGTTAAGTATTTTAACCAAACGAGCTTCTTGGATATGTTCAAGATTGCTAAGGCTTATCTTCTTCGAATTCACAGAAGATTTGACAGACATTTTGTTGTTTCTTTGATTATGTTTGCGTAGTTTGCGTTGTTTCCTTTTCTTGTTTTTAACTTTCCTCCTTTTGAGATTTCGTTTCTCTCCCGGTGAATCGATAGTATCGACATCCTCATAATGCAATATTTCACTTTTTACAGGTCTCTTATCACTTTCATTTATACCCACATTCGAGTTTTTACCCAATTGAATTTTGTCTCTTTTCATGGTAGGTGAAGTAGCGTCTTTAATATAAAGTTCTTTTTCGCTTTCAGAGGCTAACTCTAGCTCCTTACTTCCTTCTAAAATAGCTTTCTGAAATCCGCTCAAGCCTTTAGGATTTTTTAGAATCTGTTCGTGCATGTGTGCGGCTTCAGCATCTTTTGCCATATGCATTCCTGCCATCTTATCATCGACCTTCAGATTGCTTTCAATCGTTTGCAGCATTGATCTATCGGCTCCAGTCATACCTTCGATATTGGAACCTAACTCGAAAGCAACATTATTTGACTGTATATTCTGGTGTGCCGCTAAGTCTTTCATATTCACATAATCTTCATCATAAGGCAGAGAATCAAATCTAGCCTTAAAATTGACAGAATGTGTTGCAAGCGCCTGATTGTCTACATCAATCTTATGAATCTTAATTGCAGATTGACTTGGAGAAAAGTTTAGAAGAGACGTTTTACTCGACGATACCGACGCTGGAGAATCTTTGGAAGCATTTGGATCATCTCTCAACATATAAACACCATCACCAATTTGCGAATAAGATCCAGCGGTGGGAGTTGCTCGACCAATATTTTGTTTTCGTTTCCTCGAGTACTTAGCTCTGGGAATATGCACTCTTTTCAAAGCATCAACATCCATATCTTTGTTATCCGATACGTCCGGTAAATCCGGTATTGCGTTTTTGCTTTTGGCAAAATATTTAACATTGCTAGTACGTTGGTGACGGTACTGGTATAGAGAATGAGTGAAGTGTAAATAGAGTGTTATAAGGGTTATGATGACGACACTAGTATTTTGCATTGCTTTCGATGTAGACACAATCCTATGATCTCAATAACCGTCACCTAAAAAAAGAAAAATTAGAAATGAATTATGTGAGACAGATGTTTGGTTGTAGATTGAACCAATCAAGCATTGCTAGACCAACCCTCAAGGGTAAGGTTGTGAATTTCACAAGATACTCCTTAATTAATTCACGGATCCCAACACCTTTCTGCAGAAAAACAAAACACCTTCACAAATTTACGTCTTTCCGGTAACACAAATACAACTCAGCGTCAGCAGAAAATAAAATAGTGACCATTAAGTTTCATACTACAATCTTCATTGTTAATAGCATTAATCATGATCAGAAGTAAAACGTAAGTTCTACAGAGTATAAGAGAATCCAGCCTCCCAGCCAAAAAGTACAGTAATGTCATTTCATTAAATTAAGTTCTGATTTCTCTGATTCTCAGCTAATTTATCACTCAATCACCGATATATCTTTCGTTAAAAGAAAATTAACGCTCTAGAAATAAACAAGCAACCTCGGTGACAAATGGCATACCACAACTAACATGTATGTATAAAAGTTCCACTCTAATAAAAAAAATTTCCAGGTACACGGAAAAACAAACTCCTCTGCAAATTGGTGCTTGTTTGCAAGTAAATTTTACATCGGCGTTTTAATGTTACTTAATTTATACAACTGTACTTGCAGGTCTTCTACGTGTAAATGGAGCCTTACCATTCAGTCAAGCATAATCCAAGCATTCTCCAAACCTGTCACAAAATTACGTGATGAAAAATAAATCTAATAAAAACAATAGAAAATTAGTAATTAGATTTCAAATTAAAATTATATTTATCGAGCACCATCCATCTTGGAACATTCGAAACACTAAGAATTACAAATGTTCATTCAAGCATAACGTTTGATTTAGTTTGTAAAACTGCTTAAATTTCATACGGAAAATGAGTATTTTTAAAACGATAGATATTTTTTGATAACTAGTTTTAGTGCCAATGTCAGGCAATGACCGACAAATCTTTTTTTCTGGTCCTAGAAAATACTTACCTGGGGCTTTCTATTTTAATGTTTCTTGGTTGCCTTACATGGATTCTATTTCACGGGTTTTGGTTTTTTGCTTCTTCTTTAGAAAATCCGCGAAATTATATCCAAGCATAAGAAAATTAAAAAAATAGCCGTATTTATACTGAGACGAATTAATCTCCAGGTGCAGTTTTAAACCACCAAAATGAAAGAAAACACTTTAATTTTTCCAACGGGCCTAATTTGAATCGGTTAATTTTGTTTCCTTTTCTCAGTCAGGAAAAAGTTAATAAATAGTTTTAATTAAAAGGATTTATTTAATCTTTTTAAATGTCTGATCATCAAAGACTACAGGCATTTATCTTTATCATTTGAAGGGTTAAAGATATATATTGGACGCGTTAACCTAAAGTATTTGGCATTTGAATTTCGGTACAGATTTGAACAAATATCGGGTTTAAATGCTGACTGAAATTATCTATTCAGTATAAACTCTCTTCAGTATAAATTTTGCGAGCATTAACTTTGGCAAATTACCAAAATTTAGCCTCGACATTTTCAATGATTGAACCTAAAAACGTGTTATTTGAATATCATAGCATACAAATATCGTGAGCTGAAAGGAAAAGAAAATCCTGTTTATAAACTTTCGTGAATCACATGGTTTAGCCTGTACCAGACTTTACATATGTAGAACAACGTACCACGGGAAATTAAATTTTCCGTACCGGTGCGGCGGTCTGGTACAGGCTACACATGGTTCAGATTTTTCGCAACAAACTTTCTCGAATTTCCCGGTCCCTTCATTAACAAAGCTCTCATGAAATACCTTGGTTTAACAAATTTCTCGTTATAGCGAATTAACTTGATCGGTCCTTTCAGGGTTCGCTAAAACGAGGTTCAACTGTATATCGTCGAAACTCCTAATGGAAATGGCGTAAGAAAAAAAATAATTTAAATTCAACTGAAAGTCAAAATCAAAAAGACTGTAAATGTCGAAAGTACTTACATTACAAACTGAAAAAAAGAATATGTATCTAAAAACGAAGGAAAGAAAGTAGGTTCTGAAATATCCACTAAAAGTTAAACAAAAGAAATAGGCTACAATTAAAAACGAACACTTTATACAAGAGCATGGAAAATATAAAAATACTAACTTAGACTTTGAAATTCCAAAGCCACGAAAATAAATTCCAACAAATGAGAAGATTTTTTGAGGAGAGAAATCAGTTTTATGATAATATGCTTCTGTACATTGTGTCCTAGAAAAATTCGGCCCGTATTTTAAGACTTTCTTTAACCTAATTAATAAAGAATAAAGATTAATGGCTTAAATGTTTAATGGTTGATCAAAGCGAGGCCAAAAACACCCAAAAAAGCCAAAGTTGGCAATATGAGAAAAATAATTACATGTTTGAAATCAGCTAAGATTGAAGTTTCTGCATGCTAAGTTTGAAGTTCATATCATAAATACAAAACAAGTTAATACTTTATCATCTTATTCTTCTGTGAAACTACAGATGATATGTGTACATATGGATTTGGAACATGGAGACAAATTTTTGCGTTGATATACTTTCGCGAGTCGATTTTTACATTTCGCGCTGATTTATTTTCGCGAATCGTGACTTTCATCATCTATCGCGTGGAATTATTTTCTTTATTTGACAGTTTAGTACCGAAGTTAAAACTCAAGTAATAACGAAGCAGTGACTTGACGTCTCGACTCCCGTCATGTGTCATATTAATAATGTTGTTATTTTATTTGTGGACAAATCTTTGCAAATTTTAAATCTATGGAGGTTTTTTACACTTCAACCTAATTCAAGTAACCCAAGTCAATCAACCCAGGTAAGTTGAAGCAAGCAAAAGTAAAATTTGGTTCCAAGTTTACACATTTAAAATCAGGCTTCAAGTTCGTGTAAACTTTCTGGACGAATTTGTGATTCTTTAAGGTTATCTTAAGGTATTAAACTTTTGCGGTATTAAATTATTGCAAAATTTTAGGCCAAATTTGCAAAACTAAGTTCTTCAAACTCTGTAATTTTGTGGAACGCAGAAATGTTAATTCCGCAAAATGTATTTTTTTTCTGTTAATTTTCTCACAAGTCATTATTAAATCGCAAAAATTAATTCCGCAATTATACCGCAAAAATTTATAACCTTAAAGTAGCTCTTTGACAAAGAAGACAGTTAACTAGTTTTTTCGTAAATAAATCTTCTAAAGATATTGTGCGTGGATTTAATTTCCGAATTTGTGGAGCCGTGGCTGAGTGGTTAAGGCGCTGGTCGTCTGAACGGGGGTTCCGAGTTCGAATCCCTTGCGAGGCTT
>JAUBWS010086576.1:0-11972 GCA_032270445.1 Darlingtonia californica | reverse complement strand
GGTTTGTTTTGCTCACTTGTTGATGACATGATTAAAACTTTGATCAATCCTAACAGATGAAATTAGGAACGTGATCAAAAAGTTAGCAAAATGAAAATTACCTATTGTAAATAACAAAGAAAAAGTAGACAAAGAGTTGTGAAATTAGTCGCCATACCGGGGAATTCTCTAATGACAATGGTCGGACGCACATGCCAGACAAACGAATTTAACAGTGAGCTAATTTTGAAAAACTAGTGTCCCATAAAGTAGTTTTCATTATTAACTAGTTAATATTAGTTTTAGAACTCCTGATGAAAATTATCAAAATGCAGTGATAATTCTTTAAATTACAAAAATTCGATAGCAAAAACCGGGTATCCGACAAAATGCACCCAAAGTCAGATGCTTTCTACCATAACACAAAACTTTTAAATTATTTTATGGAATACCTGAAAGGTGAAACATCTTTGTACGGCACAAATTTTGGTGTCTAAAATTAACATTAAACGTCCAACCACATTAAAAATTAGTCAGGAAAAAAAAATTGACTTATAGAGTGCATCAGACATGTTTTTAAAGCAAAACAATTCAAAGTCCGAATACTGGTGGCTTTTTTAAGGCATCTTAGGGCCAATTTTTACTTGCTACATAAGAAAAGTCCGTCTTAATGGTTACCGTCTTTGTAACAAACATAAAAATGTTTGTCTGACAGTTTTTGACTTAAAGAACAGACTTTTATTCATTTTTGTAAGAGACGGTTGGTCTCCAATCTGCCAACCGCGAAGCGTCATTTTGACAAAAAAGTGAAAATTTTAGCCGTGGCACCTTGGTAATCCCCTTATATGAAATTTATTATGCTGTTTGATTCAATTAGATCATTTTCTCAGGAAAGCCTCTTCAGTTTTGCAAAGACTACTACGAAGGAGAGTCCTCTCTTCCTCATAACACTATTAGGGCATTATGCAGAATCAATAGTGATTTGTGAATTTAAGTATGCAAAGCCTAATTAGGGAGTCTTTTAACCACTCGGGCACGGCTTCACTGTAACTAACCTGTTAATTTATTCTTTTTACAGGTTTTTTTATGACTTGCTCCGATTCTAATAGGACAGACGAAGATGAACGGTACAAATTGCTGATGTTCGAATCAAACTGTCTGGCAAGTTATATCAAAGAAAAAGAAAACGAAAAATCCCTGAAATTTTGTAAATGTCAAAGTAAAGATGCAAACACACCCCAGGTATGCCGGGCAACCATGACCCATGATGCAAGCACACGGAAGGTATCTAAGGCAATCATGACCCATGTATAATGAAATGGAAGTGTTGTCAAATGAGATTTTGATTTATAAACACAACGTTGAGTCAATGAAATAACTTTCTGTACCCAACTTCATCTTTCAATTAATGGATTTTAGATAAAATTTTATTTGTAGTTTGTAATTCGTACATCTAGCAAAGGGAAAACTGTAACGTGTATCAAAAAGGTATAGTGAAAACTAAAGTTAATTAGTAAAATAATTAAAAGGTCAATTTTTAAATTTTGATATCTTTGGATACATACCCAGTGGGCAAAATCGTAAAAAAACCCATGTGGAGGAGTGTTTTCTTTTTAAACGGTACGCAGGATTGCATGCCGTTTACAAATGAAAGACACCCCTCCACAAAGGGTTTTTACTTATTTTGCCCACTGGGTACACATCTCCTTTTTGAAAAGTAGTAAAATTAAAGTTATTGACCAATTTGTTAATTCACAAATCTGCATTAAAGTCGCAAAGGTGAAATTTTATTTAATGCAACAGCTTAATTATCATGCAGTTTCCAATTAGTTGATGCTCATTTTCTTATTTGCATTTGGAGTTTGTACTTTATCTGTTCATGAAACCATCCATTTTCCATGATTTTGGTTTAAAGTAATTTCTTATAGTTAAAAGTTCTGTCTGATGGTGCATTGCTACTTGAGATAATTCTCTAACAGAATCTCGTATCAGATAGTTTAAGCTTTTTGCTTTGTGATGACTTATTACTGAATCCTCTGGTCAGTTAATAATTGCACTTTTCATGTTTTAAAATCCTCATTGTGATTAATTTAATGTTGAACCATAGCCATTAGAGAATTGTCTAATTGTCATAACTCTCTGTCTACTTTTTCTTTGCTATTTACAATAGATAATTTTTATTTTGCTCACTTTTTGATCACGTTAATAATTTCATTTATTGGGATTGGTCAAAGTTTTGATCATGTGATCAAAAAGTGAGCAAAACAAAGTAAGCTCGAGTTCCAAATGCCAACAACTAACAAAGATAAAAGACTACCAGACCCGGGAATTCTCTAATAACTATGGTTGAACGATGAATTAAAAATTTCTATCTACTTTAATTTTAGTACTGTGTAAAGAAGATATGTGTATGTTTTGAGTGGTACCAAATCTGTTTGAAATCATTTAGTTATCTTATAAAACAACTTAGCTTTTTCCCTATGCTTTTTTAGACACCCTACTGAATTCAGGTTCAATTGAGCGGCGCTCCACTCGTCTACTACGAATTAGTGTAATGACATCGGATCGATAGCGCAGTCGGTAGAACAATCGCCCGGCAAGCGAGAGGTCGTGGGTTCAATCCCCACTTGATCCGTTACCTTTGCGGAAGTTGGAAAGTTACATTAGTGCAGGATCTGTTGATTCATTACAATATATATGTAATATGCACTTGGTTCCATGATAATAATATATCTTTCAGTAAAAGCTTTTTTGTTTACGCCATCGTCAGTATCTATGTACTGACGATGGCGTAAGCCGAAAAGCTTTTACTGAAAGATATATTATTATTATTTTTATATTACATGTTAATATGGCGAATAGATTGTCTATAATATCATAAACATGTATTTTTTTGGTGTTGCTCAATTGGAAGGGGATTTAGTTAAAGAATTTAGATAGCAGGACCCTTTTGTGTAAATACCCTATAACTACTAGCTATAACTTTTTATAATTTACCTAAAATTAATTACCAAACGAAGTGAGCTTATTTGCTGCAAAATACTCATTAATCTGATAGTCGATTTGACTATAACCGAAGTGGTTTCTAGAAGGTTCCTGCTCACTCCTGAAGCTACTGGAAGTATAGGGTTTGGATTATTTTGTCTTTTCATGACTATCCTATCCTATCCTACCTGACTATCAAAAGTCGCCACTCCTGAAAAGTATTGTGTATATACCTGAGACAGATTCACCTGATTTAATCTCATGTAAAATTTAGGTTTCCAGGTAGAATGGATTTTTCTTGCTTTTCTTTCTTTTAACCATTTCACGACGTGTGACCACGGGGGTTGTAGGAGGCTTTGGGGCGGAGCCCTATGCCGTGTTCCCTCGTGAAATAGGTGCAGTTTTAAATCATTGAAATAAAAGGGAACACTTTTATCTTTCCAACGAGCCTAATTTGAGCTTCTGAATCGGTCTAGTTCGAAAGATATTCAATTTTAGAGTTTGGAAACCTTTTTTTGCTGAAAATAGTATTTTTTTTCCATTTCTTTGTCAGGGAAGGGTTACGAAGAATGCGATTTCTTAAGAAAGGTTTGATAAAAGACTGATTAAGACTGCTCCCTGGTGCATCGGTTGTTGAACCTCTAAATTCCTATCCAGACATTCCAAACAGTAAAAGTCATTTTAGCCAATATTAATTTGGTATTTAAATCGACGGGTATGCACTGCTCGAGGCTCCGAAACCATAGTCTTAGAGAGACTATATTTGACATTTTCAGAAGTTTTAGGCAGTTCTTGGAACCCTCAGTGTTTCAAAAATTCGGCAAAAATCCAAGAGAAACGTTTATCTAAATTTGTTAAAATTGCAACCCTTAAGGAACTTACTTACGTAACTTACTAACGTCGCCCGCCAGGGCGCCCGCCCCTATGATTCCATTCTGTTTTTCCAGCTTTGCTTATCTCTTATTAAATTCCAAAGTTCATTGGCGTTTTCCACACCCGTATCGTCGTGAAGATTGTCAATATAAGTTCTTTTTCTCCAGCCTCTCAAAGGTCGTTCGTCTAGTGGTTGCAAGAGTACCATTTTGTGAGCAATTAAAGAAAGTGCATCCTGAAAATTCGTGACTTTTAACCATATGCGAAATTGAAGGTGAAAATTACACTCTAATAACTGTCAGCACATACCATTGAAGTCCATAATAATTAGATACTAAGTGCCTCTCGAAATGCATTGATTATTTCTGTATGAATTTGAGAAAAAATATTTATGCAGTAATAGTGCAGGAAAAAACGGCCAAAAACCTATATAAAAAACACTTATTTTAGGTCCCCAAACATTCCTGGAAGACAATTAATGATGGTTTCCAGGCTAAAAAGGTGATATAACCCTGAAATAAGGCCTTTTAGGGGGTTTTTACGGCTCTCAATGGTCTTTGAATTTAAAGTGGAAATTTGATCATTTGAATTTGTAAAACCTGACTGTTTCAACAGATAGAGCATAAAAAGTACATATAAGAAAGAGGGGTTCGTTTGTCAAATTTGGGCTATTTGATGCTGAAACGTGAGCAGTTAAAGGTCAAAAACAGTCATTTTTTACTTCAGCGATTTTTATTCTAAAGTATAGGTCACGAAAATTATTCAAATGAGTTGGTCTTACACCGTAATATTAAAAAGTTGTATGGTTTATCGGTTTTTGTTAGGCCGTTAAGAAGCTGTGGCACTTTATTTAAAATTAGGGAAAGTAATTAAAAGTGCTTAGCTAGCAAAATTTTGCAATTTTTCAAGACATATAACAAGGAGTAACTCAGAAACGTCTTATAAAAACCCCATAAATATACCATTGTCGATGATACTATGAACGACGAATTCGTTGAAACAATTTTCATGATCCACAAACTTACGTAAAAATTGTTGATGTCAGCAGAAAATAGACAACAATGACTAGGGGTTTGATTGCTCATATATCTCAGCATCAAGTGGTCAAAGATTTTACTAACAATCCATTTTTCTAATTTACTTTTCATACTCTATCTATTGAAACAGCCAGTTTTACAGATTCAAACCTTCAAAATTCCACTTTCAAAGGGGGAACCATAGACAACATTGCTGGACTCTTACTCTCGAATCGAGGGTGTTTCAAGTTAAACTGGAACTTGATTCATCCAAGCGGTGAAATGTTGACAAAGTTTTGTTTCCAATTTTCTCGGTCGGCCATGGCTGTTTGTAATTCATGTCGTTCAAGAGCTGTGTCTTCTTCTAAAATCATTTTTCAAGGTGATGTAGGGTCGGCCAACTCTTTTTGGTTCTTCTAGAGACTGAAGTTATCAGTTCCCGGCTGGTTCCTTATGTCGAGCTACGTGTCCAGGTAGTTCTATTAAATACGAGGTAGCGAACCGTAAATTATTTATTATTTCGAATGTTTACCCAGGATAGCCTCTTCAGTTCCGCTATGGACTGTTATCAACGAGGGTCCTGCCTTCCTGTGAAACACCTACAGGGAACCTTGTGAATTATGGTGAGGTAATTTTCACCGCCGAAGGCCTCATGCCCGCGTCGAACTCGAGACCTTTGAGTTCTAAGCTCAGCGCTCTACCACTTGGCCACGGCTCCACCAAGCCAAAGGCGTTTGTTGGGTGATCCTTCCACGAGATGTTGTAAGCAGCGCGTAACATTTTTGTATACGTCCCGTCTAGACGTTTTCTTTGGGCAACATTTAAGGACCAGGATTTGATCCGTACAGCAGGCAAGATTGATTCTACGCATGCTTCTTTGAAAATCTTTGTCTTTGTTTATGTTTTTATGGGCGATTTTCATACTTTTTGGAAAGTGTGAAGTGCGCTCCAAGATTGGCCGGTTCTTAAGTCCATATCATGAAAAGCTGCCAACTTATTTGAATCATCATCTGCATGAAGTTTGATATCACTTGAAGAATTTAGGTGCATGTACTTTGTTTTGGGGCATTTGAAAATAAACTAACGTCTTGACATGCTTTCTCAACACGTAGGAGAAGGTTTTGAGCAGCTTGAATAGTATCTTCCAGCAAAGCTATATCGTCGGTGCAATCTAAGTCTGCCAGGTGTTCCGCAGGGTAACGTCTACTTCGTCGGTGCTTGAGGGTAAGTCTATCAGAATCAAAAATTGATGTTCGGAAAGCGTAATCGAGAACGATGATGAACAAAAAAGGCGCAATAGGGTCGCCTTGCAGTACGCTTGTTATGTTGGTAAATAAATCCGTTTCTCCTTCGGGATTTATCAACGTAACTGATGTGTCCTTATACACGTATCGTTCTTATACACGTATTGCGTTGACAACGGGAAGTGGTATGCCATCAGGTTTAACCCTATTCAGCCTAGGCTTTTAAAGGCGGTTCAGGCCTAGGGGACAATTTTGTGCTATTTTGAGCATAATACTCATTTTCAGCATGTCTGATTAACATCAACCGAATCGGCCCCGTCTTCGTAAGATATCTTTTCTTAGATATTGGAATAAGGGCAGAAATACCCCATTCTTCAGGACGATTTCCACTGAAAATCTGAGCACAAAATTGACGAAGTTTTTCCTTCACCTTTGACATCTTCCAAAACTGAGGGGGCAGTCCGTCTAAGCCAGGGGCTTTCGCATTTTTCATTTGGCGGACAGCTATATCTACTTCTTCGTGAGTGAAATTACCAATTGGAATTGAGGTTGAGAGGTCAAAAATCTTGATAATTGGGTCTATACCGGTCTGATTGCAGAGTGCAGCATTAAGCATTAAGGAGGTTTTTAGAATGTGTTTCCCAGGTCTTTAAGTGATCATCACTTTCAATAAATATGACGCAACATGATTTTTTGCCAGTGAGATTTTTGACTAAATCCCATGCATTCTTTATAGTTGATGAAGATTCTGGTTTTTCAAAAGAGTGCAAAATTTTATTGATACGACCATTTTCGCAATGATTAAAAGTGTTGCGTAGGTTTACTTGTGCTGATTGAAAATTTTCTTGATTTCTTGGTAATTCAAACAAAATGAAAAGCAGAACACAATGAGCAGAACGCAAAGAATGAAATGAAACATTTGTTTGGCTAAAGAGAGTATAAAGCAGGACTCTTTTATTTTGTGCAATGTCTTACCTTATCTCTACTAGCTATAACCATAGTCATTATAAAATTCCCAGGTCTAGAAGGCCTTCGTTTCAATCTATTGTCAGCATTTTAAGCTTGAGGTCAAAAAACTAGTTTGTTTGGCTCACTTTTTGATCACATGTGTTAAAAATTGATAAATCGCAAAGGGATATTGATAACGTGATCAAAAAGTCAGCAAAACAAAAAACGTCTATTGTTAAATTCAAAAATAAATTTGACAATAAAACTCGAACAATAGGCTTCTCAACCGGGATTTTTTATAATAACTATGCTATAACTTTACCAAAACGAAGTGAGCATATTTTCTGCAAAAATTGTCAATACTCATCAATTTGATAGTCGATTTGACTATAGCCATAGTGGCTTCGAGAAGGTTCTTGCACACTCCTGGAATTATTTTGTCTTTCCATGATTATCCTAAAAAAAGCTGATATATACAAGGATCGCTACTCCTGAAAAGTATTGTGTATTTACCTGAGACAGATTCACCTGATTTAATCTCCTTCTGGGTAATCACCGGGTTATATACCAAGTTACCGGTTGCCACGTGGTTCCGAGATCGTAACTCATTCTACGAGGACGTGGGGATATCATTTTGCTAGAAGCCTTGGAATACGTATCAGCTTGTAACTCTTTTAGGGTATGCTTCCATTAAACATTGACAACCGTAACAGTGGTTTGTTTTAATGACTGGCCTCAGGCCATGCAGTAGAAAATACTGCTAATACTACTGGAGCAATTAAACTACGCGTTTCTTATAAGCATAACGTCTATAAAAATGCGAAGGCTGTGGTTTGAGCCTAACTTTCTAGCAATCTCATGATTGAAAAAAGTGCTTTAAAAGAACTAAAAATACTGCTAAAGCAATGGGACTACGTCTATAAGCATGTGAAGGCTTAGATTTGAGCCTAAAAAGGTCTTAAAATAATTAAATATATCAAATAGAAGAGGTTGGTCTAGTCTTAGAAATAATCAAAACGTACAGCAATTCGGGAAGTCAGTGTATATCTTGGGATAATCGACTCTCAACATCAGCACACCTGAGATTCAGCGTGAAATTTCATATTCATATGCTGGTGACATAATGGCAAGAGTATTCGCTAAAGATAAGGGAGATCCGTGCTCAATTGCAAGTCGAGTCATACCAAAGACTCAAAAAGATGGAACATAATGCCTCATTGCTAAACACTCAGCAAATATAAGGTTAGGATAAGAGGGAATTAGAGTGGCGCCCTCCCCTACACATTGGTGTAGTAGCTAATAAAAAACGAGCCTTCGGATCGCCCATGATTACGGTTGGCCGGCTTACTTACTTACTTACTATATAATAAACGCGCGATACCTGCCTTAAAAAAGATCGTTTTCAACATTAGCGGCGTTCTCTACGAATTGATGAAAGATGGATGGTCTGAATTCATAGCTGAAGAAATGGAAATTTTATTTGACGGTACGTTCCAATGACCGTGCTACGGCGAGGACGATGAAATCAGTAATGAAAGACAAAGTCACTTATAATGGCGAGACCGACACCGAAAGATTTACCAGAGTTATCTTCAATTTCAAAATACGCCTCACCCTGATTTAAAGCTATCGACTGCCGAAGTCATATTTGGTTGCCAACTTTTTGTAACATGAAATATCTGGGAAGTATAGAAAGAGCACCACAGTTTGAAAAACAACCTCAAGCGTTATCGCACGTATTCGAATGAAGCTACCTCATCACATACATCTACCGTGATGAGATTTCAATCTATACCTTCACCACTAGAGGAAACAGTTCCATATGTCAAAACAAACAATGCAGGAAACTAAATAAAAATACCAAATGCTGTACCTTTTGATACGCTGCCTTGTTCATTTCATCCAGACCAACACGCAAAAGACGTTCACTATTCTAGTAGATTCATTTAGCACAAAAAATTAGTTTTTTTTTTGGTGTCAGCGTTTGTAAAAAAAGTCTGTTTTCTGTAACAATTACTAACCTCATCACTTAACCCTATTCATGCCGGGCTTTTTGGGGGTTAAATATAGTTATGCTATAGTTTTGTTAAATAATAGTTATGCTATCACTCTGAAATTTTGCAACTAACAGTCCATCATATAAAAAACAATCTGACGTGTAAATTGTTTTGCTGTCATCATTTTCTACTCAAGGTGAGGATTTGAAAAATTGAGAATAAAAATTTTTATGCTCCGAATACCAAATATCAAGTTGAAAGCATAAAACAAACAAAAAAAATTGTTGTTCGGGACCAAAATACTCAAAACTTTTCATCAAAAAGCCAATAGAAAAATAATAAAAGTCACGAAGTTTCAAAAGTCTTACACAATGTTAAAAGAATTACAGTAAATTTAGTAAAAACATGGTTGAAGCGCATTACATTTCTTGTCCCCGTTAGATTTCGCGTAGCCTAGCTTTCATTCATTCATTCATCTCATGTATCGGTCTACGCATCAAATCGGATGCCGGTATAGATTCATAAAACATAATGGCTAACACCGGGATACCCCGGTGCAAAGATTTGGATGAATGCCTGTAGAAGTATCCCTGCCTTTTTAAAAAGACTACTTCCGCCATCTATGTTTACATACAATCTTTTCATTATCTGGTCGAAGAACGACAATAAGAAAAACAGCTCACCAAATATTGTCTCGAAGAAGATAAAAAGCTGCAACAGAGGGACAAAAGGATCGGCTCCAACTAGATTTTCATAATCTACTCTCAACACTTGACCAGACACACAGAAAACAGGAAAAAATGATGAAAATACAATTGAACATTTGGATATTGGTTTGCCAGTTTGCCTCTGACTAACTCACTAACCCAGGCCCATTTTATAGTTGATTGTTTGTTTCCAGCCCAGGTTCACCAGACAGGCATCTACCACCTTTTGTACCCAAACGAATCATCAGTTCATTCAGTCCACAGGAAAAGAAATTATAAGAGGACGACAGGAACAAGACAAGGATGAAACCCTTGACTTCTTACACTTTAGTGTACGTTGTCATTACTACTGCACTGCATGCTCCAAGTTACCTACGGCTCGTATATACCACAAGACTAGCTATGGAACTACTTTTTGGTTTATATTGAATTTTGATTAGATTTAATTTTCATGTAAGAAGCACACTCTCAGTACTTATTTAAAAGATCTTTCAGTCTCATTGTTACTTATTAACAAGTCACGCAAATGGCCAATGATATTGTGGCAAAACAGTGACACTGATTGTAATATATAATTGGCTTGAGCTTGATTTTCATTTTCAAAATATTGTATAACATATTTGATAATGTATGCCGTTGGGATTGCGAGGACGCACTAGATATACCCATTGCTATCCAGTGTACAAACTGAATCAGGTTTAGCACAGGACATTGTAGTATCGAACAGGACCAAACCGTGCACCAAACAGCACCGGACAGACTTTATTTTTTGTGAAAATGCATAAGATGCTGTTATTGGCACCTTTAAGAAGAATTTAACATATCCATTTTTCCACCATTCCAAAATTTCAAGGGTTAAGTAAGATAAATTTACACCAAAAAGTTATCTTCTGCCTGGCACATATACGCTGTAAAAACACAGATGAAGAAAAACAATCTGAGAAATATAGCAACTTTTTATGTGCGAGACTGTGGTTAAAAAAGACGTCCGTTTGAAGTTCACGAGGAGCCGTATTAGCAAAAATTGTGATTTTGGCATTTTGCGTACGTCCCAAGATTTTGTGGATAAATCATGAAAGCGACACAGCTATTTTCCACAGATCTTCGTTTTTCCTGACGTGTTTAGAACATTAGCGTGTCGGTCGGAAATAAAACATCTCATTACCAGGTTACTGTTGTCAAATTGTGTATTAGATTCCAAACACTGGACAGGACTGTTGCCTGCCCCCGCATACTATTCAGATCATAAACATATTTCAAATGAATTAATCTTTAAAGCTGAAAGTTAGAATATCAATTGTATGAAGTTTACGGCAAAAATGACTTGTTCATGCATAGACAAATTGTTAACCGCATGTGTTGCAAAGTTTTAGATATATGCAAGATAAATCAGGCAAAAGATTCAGGAAAAAGATTCATTGGAAGTTGATTTGCGGAGTCCAATTTTTGTGATTTTAAAATTTTGAGGGATTTCTTTCATTATACGTTTAAAAAATTGCAATACTTAGTGATATAGGTGCTTGTGTGTAATAAATGAGTTTTAGTTATTCAAATTCAGACACTATCAAAATTTTGTTTGTCCACAAGTAATCTTTTTTTATCTTAAATTTGCCTGGAAATTATTATTGAAATAGATCATCATCCCAAAGTTCCAGCGTTGAAAGAAAGTATGAAGTACTTTCGTATTTTTACGAAATATTTATCTAATGGTTGTTAAACTTTATGAGGCATTTTAGTGCCAAATTGTGAATGATCTAAGCTGTAAATATTTCTTTCAAGTAGTACTTATTTGAAATAATCTATACAAACAAAAAAAAAATGGTTCAATGCAGCTATGCTCTTGATTATTGACAGCTAATTTTTTATATATTTCAAGAATCAAATTTTCGGGAAATCTTTAGTAGTGTCCCATTTTCTTTTAGTTCTAAGATCTATTGAAAATTTACTAAATAATGAATGACATCATTTCCCATTTCCCAATAAGTGATGGTCTAGGAAGAAGTATTTTATCATGTACTCTTGTAAGATCCAGAATGTTTGACAGTCTTTAACAGCAAGTTACTCCAACGTCATAGCTATCTAGAAAAATTAATTCTCTTTATTTTTCCTCAAGTACATTATTAATTTCTCTTTGAAAAATGCTACTTCTAAGAATAGCAAAAGTAAATGCAGAATTATGTATAATAAATTTGTAAGAGATGTGTGTGTGTGTGTGTGTGTGTG
>JAUBWS010086565.1:0-11972 GCA_032270445.1 Darlingtonia californica | reverse complement strand
CTCTAGAAAATTGTATATATTTCTTGAAAGCATTATCAGGATAAACACTGAAATCGTATGTTTTAATTAACACTTTAAAACTTGAAAAAGGGAGGGCGGAGGGGTATTACTGAAAGCTAATGGACGTGTGCTAGAAGTCTGAATTATTCCGTCCTTATACAATTAGATCACGTGTCAATAAACGAAGGAGCGTGCCCTAATGGAGCGCACTTTAAGGCCTGTTTACACTGAAATAAATTCAATTAATTTCTAATTCGCATCGCTTAACCGAAATTAACCTCATTTATTTAATAGTATCAGGCCTAAAGGAATCGATACAGGTGTACAGTTAGAGAGGAGTCGTCTTAGCTTGTGCTTAAAAGTAGGGGCACCAAATATCGAATGCTCCATGCAAGCAGGCACAATTGGAATAGAAATTATTGAAATTCTTAGAGTCCTAAGGATTTTGATACTGACAGCAATGCATTCAAATCATCCTGGATGTATCCATCCTTTGCTTTTCCGACTTCCAGTGACTGTGTCGTTTGAAAAGCCTGTCTTGTACTCCACCGTTTGCAGCAGCTGTTGCGCCACCAGCTCTCAGGCTGTGCAGACCAAAACTATTTTTGTTCAAACCGATTCCACTTCGCCCTAAAAACAAACTCTTCGGAGTTTTCGTCCGTTAGTTTTGTTAACTCTAAATACACAATCAGATTTGCTACTGGACACAATTCTGTGTTTGTCCTGCTAATATAAATCCAGTTTCCTTCCCGGTACACATCTGTTTTACATTTCTCTATGAAGAGTTTCAGATATGATTCAAAGAAAATTATGTCGCAACGTCTGAGGCCCGAAATCTCTGAATATCTCATAAATCCAGCGTATCCCAGCAAACATAGTTATGAAAGTTCTCAAGTTGGGGATACTTTTAAAGTTTGACAGTTTTGCATAAAGAAGATTAAGGTGTTCTACTGTGATCAGTTCCTTTCTGTTCTTATGAAAGTCACTCTTTTTGCAGCTTCTAGCATTTCGACTACAAGAACGTGACTACGCGGGTTTTCGTACTCTCCAAGAAGATGAAAAAATCTTATTCCGTAAACAGCACCTTCGATCTTTGGCAAAGACCATCCAGATTGAATCCCGCTTAGAATAAAAAGCGCCACAGTTGAAGGATTTACCGGGATACTATTCACTTTAAAAGATTTTGACCAGCTTACCCTAGCATTAAATGACGATTGATATATTTTTTCAACGTACTTTCCTCTCTGCAAAATGCAATATAAGTTGGAAGCTCCGTAGCCAATTTTTCGAGCGACTCATTCTCGACTTCAATTTTCAGGTGAGATGTTACAAAGTCTAAAACGATAAGGTATCAGTCTAGATGATTCTACAAGCATATTGTTAATATCATTTTTTCCCGCATATCCGTATATGCACGTACGCAAGTCTGATAACCCAGTGGTTTAACGGTTTACTTATTCTCATTTCCGTGTGCCCGGTGGCTTTTAAGTTCAACGACTGAAACCTTTATTAACGAGCGCCCGGTGGCTTCAAATTCAACGACTGAAATATATAGAACAGGTACCCAATGGCTTCAAACTCTTTGTTTAGGATCTTTCAACCAAATGCCCAGCGGCCTCGTAATCAACGACTGAAATCTAGGTACACAGCAAGAATAGGGGAAGCGAATGTTTTGCTTCCGATAAAGCATTTCTTATTTTTGCCTTGACTTACGCATAGTTTCGGATTATTGAAGATTTCTCGATGTTTTATTGCAGTTTTATAGACTTGAAAAAGTAATGGCCAGAAATAGGCTGAAGACCAGTAGGGAACCACCAAGGCTCCTTTGCTCTGAGAAATATACATATGTGTAAGTACTTTCCCGACAAGACTGATAGGAGGTACAATATAGTTATTCTTCCCTTTCCAGCAGTAGCTAAGGGCGTTTACCCTTCAGTGTTTGGACAAAAATATTTAGAATTGAATCTTTTTGTTTTGGAGTTATAATCGTCCGCGAATCTATCTATGGTAAAAGGACCCCATATTTCATTTAGTTTGAGAAAAAAGTTTTGTTTTGTTTGCCAATCGTCATTATTCTGCTCAACGCGTCAGTAAATTTTAGTTCGTTTCTCAAAATCCAATTAACAGAGAGAGGAATTTCATTGCTTTTACAAATATCAAAAATGTTTTCAGCTGTCAGCTGTACTTCGATTTTTGAACTCCCTGACTTTACAATAATCGAGGCTGCGAAGTTATCAGTTTTCCATAGCACATTATGTCCCTTCAGAATAGCTTTTAATGACTCCAGTGAGTATTCTATCGCTTTCAATTCCCTCCAGACCGAGCTCTTAGATATTTCATCTGGTAAAAACTGACTGAAAGCAATTTTCTGTTCATTGTTATGAAAAACGTTTCCCGCCATCCCAGTTGCACTAGCATCGGATGTAACAACTATTGTTGGTGTAGTATGGTCAATTAGCTTACATTTATTGAGTTTTAATAGGTTGTTTTTCCAAAGAACACTTCCTTAATAGCCTCTGGGTAATGACTGATGTTGAATGTTGAGTCCCACAAGGGACCTATTTCAATAGTTTTGTATAGTCTCCTAGTTTTCAACTGGGTTATTGTTCCCATTACAATTTTCATCGAAATAATTTTTCCACACACTTGTGACACTTTTCTAGCAGTTGTATAAGGAAGAAGTGTTATGAATTCGGTTATCAGAGACAATTAAAGTAGAAATCGTTCTTTTTTCAGGTATGTAAAGCTCCATTTTTGTAAGATCAACTTAAATTCCTAACCAAGTTAGTTTATGTTGAGGTTCCCAAATGGATTTTCCGTCATTAACTACAAAACCTGACAATTTTAAAGAGTTTCTCACAAAAATCGCATCCTTTTTTGCTTTATCAAAGGTTTTGTCAATTCCGATACCGTCATCGATAAAGATTGCAATTTTAACTAAATTCTCTCTCCAGTGCTTGATAAGAACCCTGAAAGTTTTTGTAAAAATTTACGGAGCAGACGAGAGTCCAAATGGTAAAACAGTAAATACAAAATATCTTTCTTTCCCTTCTAGAATCCATGAAAACCCCAGAAACTGTTGATGGTTTTTGGCAATGTCTATATGATGATAACCCTGTTTGATATCAAACTTGAACATATAGCCATTGGGAGCAAGGAATTCTTTTACAACCTTCCAATCCTCAAACTTAATTTTTTCTTCAAATATGTGTTGATTTACGCATCTCAAATCTAAAATCAGTCTTTTCTTAACCCCTTTGGTGCTAAAAGATAAAGGACTAACCACATGTGGTGGAGAATCGACATCCATTATTCTATCACTGTTAAGTAGCTCAAGTGCTGCCTCGTCAACAAACTCTGCGTGTTTCAGTGCAGATTATTGGTTATTTTTAAGAAATTGTCTTTCTGGATTAGTTAAAAAAGGTATAACGTAATCCTGTTCCACAACCTTAATAATATAGTCATTACACCCGATTGAATGCCAATACTTCGCATGTGATTTAAGCCTACCCTTAACCCGCGTTATAGATAAGTTATTATCAGAGCTAAATTCATAATTTTTATCACATAAAAAATCACTAGTAGGTAAATACTTATCTATTATCCTTTCCTTAGGTCTGCTTGTTTGGACCATTTGGGCAATCTTTTCGCCAATGTCCTTGGTTATCACACCCGAAACAGATGGATCGTGAGCTTTGGTTTTGGAAGCGGAAACGTGACTGTTACCCAGAAAACGATTGGTGTCTGTTGAAGAAATTCCCAGAAGGTTGACCTGATTCCCTTGGAAAACTGAATCTTTGACCTTGTAGGTGGTTTTGGCCAGGTGGTGAAGAAGAAACCATGGTTTTGTTTAACAAGGGGTTGAACCTTGGTGCCACGAAAGACTTGTGGTTCGCCTTTAACTTCTTACGTGTAAGGTCTTCGGCTCAGCAGACTTGAAGTACTCCAGACTTGATGCGCTTCTCGTCGTCGGAATTACTGGCCAGTTTATCTGAAAGGTACTCTTCAACGGTAACCCATCCAGAAGGGGATCGATCCACCATCCTAATGAGCTTGTTCCTCTTCTGGATTTCGGTTTTAATTGACTTGAGGAGCTTGGAAGAACGTGACACCGAAGCTTCTTGGACCTGCTCGGTCAATTGCATCGTCAATCTCTTCTGACAGCTTCTTATTGAAGTCGTATTGGATTTGGTTTCCTTGAATTGTTTGCCTGTTTCAGGCTTTGAAATTTTTAAAAACTTTTCATTCAATTTTTGTTGTTGTTGTAGTTTATTATCAAACTCTACTTTTTGTTCTTTAAATTTTATGTCAAGATAGTTTCACATAAGATCAAACTGCTCCATGCCACTTTCCATGTTGTTATTGTCTGTCTCCATATTTTGTGTTGCACTCATTTTGAAATTAGCACTAAGGCATATGAAAGCTAATCGACGTGTGCTAGAATTCTGAATTATTCCGCCCTTATATAATTAGATCACGTGTCAAAAAACGAAGGAGCGTGCCCTAATGGACCGCACTTTAAGGGCTGTTTATGCTGAAATAAATTCAAGTAAAGTTAAGAATAAAATAAACAAGAGAAAGACGCGCACTCAAATTCCCGGATTCTCGAATTCTTTGGAATTCAAAGTTATGTCTAGAATCGCGATCTACAGCAAATGGTTGTCATTGACAGTCAAATAGAAAGTTTTATGGATAACATAAAGAAAAATTTCAAAAATCCTTAATATTATGGAGATAATCAGCATTCAAACTGTTGATTTTAAATGGAAACACAAACATTGGATAAAACATGATACCCCTCTTAATAGTGTAAATCATGTCATTGGACCATTTACGCCATTGACTCTGACTGCCAACAACAAGTGAAGTCTGTCACGAGTTCTGTCGCTGGACCATTACAACCATTGACTGCCAACAATCACTATTGACTGTCGAGTTTACTGACTTTCAACGACAAGTGAATGCTGTCGCTGGACTATTTGCACCGTTTACTTTCAATGATAAGTCAAACTGCAAGGCACATATGGATATCAAATCATACCCCTGTCATAGACCAGGCATATTTTGAGGTTAGTACCACCTTGTAAAGTAAGGGAGAAATTCTGACTAACTCAGGTGGTTAGGTACACCATTGGAGATTACAAAATCGGAGATGGGTGATCTGGGGAGGTGGCAGTGCCCTGTTGGGGGTCTATTAGGGTAGTTAAAATTTTGTCAAGGGTCCCCCCTTTGAGAGTGAATTTCGAAAGTTTGAATTTCAAAATTCTTATTGATCCAGTAGATAAAACATAAAAAGTAGATGAGAAAAATGGGGTCATTTGCCTAATTTTTACTTTTTGGTATGAACATTTAAAAGCCTGAGATTTGCAAATTTTGCCGATCTTTTGCTGACGTAAGCAAAAACTGCGTAGACTTTTAATTGAAGAAATTTCATTCAGTAATTAGATCTCGTTCAGCACTATTAAAAAATGGTATGGTTTATAGGATTTCGATAAACCGTTTTTGAGATACTTCTCTTTGAAAATTGAAAATTTCTGCTGACTCAGCACTTTCGTTAAGAAATATGTCATTTTCAAAGTGAAATATCTCAAAAACAGCTAATGGAAAACCTATTAATCATACCATTGAATTCTTATTAAGGAAAAAAGGCAAAAAACTGAAATAAAACAATATGCTTCGTGTGAGTCTTCATTGACCGAAAACACTTGTTAACGATGGTTAAACAATACGGTATTTCTCGTTCTTTATTATTACAAAACTTTACCATTAAAGAATAGGAAAAATAAATAAAATAGAATTAAATATATATATAAGCATAATACATAATATCTATGTTACTAAGAGCATTCTATGCACTGACAGTAAATATTGACATTTGCTAATGAAATTATAAATTTATGCAAATCAGTTTCAGATTTGATGGAATACGGTAGCTGATTCCACGCTAATGCAGCTCGAAAATCGAAGAAATTGATTGATCGTGTAGAGGCTGCAGGAGGTATAACAATACAAGAACCATGGCGCGAGTTATAACAGTTTTGCTTAATGGGAAAAGTATCCCACATAAGTTTAGGATTCAGACAATTTAAAGTTTTAAAAATTTCAATGACCAGTAATTTCAAGTTCCTGGAATGGATTGTTTCTGACTTAGCAATTTGAAGTAACATCATCGTTTTCGTAAGAAAAGAGTTTAGCACGCAAAGGTCGACGATGAGTTTATTTATAAGATAATGTGCTTGCTTTGAACAGAACATCCATACCAGGGGACAATAATTGTAATAGGACATAATATAAGCGTCAAAAAGTATATTCGTCTGGTTCTGAGTCAGATAATTTCTTATCCTGCAGATGGCTTTGGTCTTAGCTGAAGTTACATATGTTTTGGATATGAGGAAAAAAGTTAACTGACAATCAATGGTTATACCGAGCAGCTTGACTTCAGTGCTATCAGAGCCTGGAAAAAGTACTTGAAATTTCACAGAATTGGCCACCATACCATTTGAAAAAAACCATTTTGCAAGAGTGTTTAAGTTTTTGTTTAAGCGACACCAAATGACATCTTTTTTAATGGAATTAAAAAACTAGTTTGTTTGAATAAACTTCAGTGCTGTTTCGCTACCCTTCAATATGATGTTGGCTGATATGCGAACTCGTCTTCGTTCTCTGTCGGAACTTTTTGTTCATCTCTATCTTTTTCTGATGCTAATGGAAAATCCGTACTTGGTTCTCTCAGATCCTCTTGTAGACAATACCATACAAAGCAGAAGAGGTAATAAGAGAAGCAATAATAGCCGTACAAAGCTATTCTTCTGAGTCGGTTTATTCTTGTGTTCTTGAATCTGGTACTGACCACTAGCTATGGAGAAATTCAGCATTTGAAGGTTTTTTGATTAATGGTGTTAACTAGTGGTTATTTTTCCGTTCTGTCCATAAATAGTACAGTAGACTCTCTATAACTCGAACGCTCAAGGGAACAAAAAAATCGTTCGAGTAGTGGAGAGATCGAATTATAGAGAATAATTTTAGCCTAAATATAAGCTGAAGTCAACCAAGTGGAACCGTTCGAATTGTAGAGAGTTCGAGTTATAGAAAGTCGAGTTATAGAGCCTACTATAGATTCCGTTATATATGAGGTACGCATCGCTTAATGTTGATGTACGTATCGCATAGTGTTAATGACTATTATATAGTAATAAATCCTATGTAAGCTTCCTTTACGCTTTAGTATAATAAATTAAGATTCAACTCCTAGATAACAAAACCCAAAGATAAAATCGAAATAGGAAAAGCAGAGAAATTTATTACTACTTTTCCCTAATTATTAATTTATGCGAAGTTTATTTTCTTCCAGCCAATAGTATACTTTTAGAATTCTCAGGTCTTTAGTTGAAATTACTGTTGTCTTCAAAGTTGATTCAAATTTATAGTGGGCGGAAGTAATTAAAAAAAAAATTAACTATCTTTGATTCATATCTTGGAAGGCCAATATACATAAACTTATAAACTATAAAACTACTTCATCCAAAAATTTTCCCAATATTGCGCATGATATAAAGAATTGCATGGAGATTTAAAATGAATATGTCTACAAGCACGCAATTCCATTATCAGGATGAATGAAACAATATACAGTTCAATAGTTAATAAATCTTTTCTGCATGAAATATTTTATTTGCACCTTTCCTTTTCATAGCACGCAGTTGGTCCTAAAAAAACCCTGGTCTCGGGTCTCAGTAAAGCCTGTACCAGACTGTACCATATTTAGAACACGTAAGTACCGCGGGATATCAAACTTTCCGTATCGGTGCAGGGGTCTGGTACAGGGTCCCGGGTCCCGGGTCTCGGTTTTGCCATTACCCATAAAAAGTCAGCTAAAAGTGAGCGTTTCACAATAAATACATCACGTTCTTTTTGATCATTCAAATATATTTCAGTAGCAATTAATAAACAACAAATTTTTAGCCAATTAAATCACAGTAGTGTTCTCCGCCGTCCGGCTCATTATTGAAGCTTAAACTCCAGCGTGTGCGAGGCATTTGCGCGATTTGCACCAATTTCTTTTCGCATGTGACTGAGATTTTTCATAGTAAAGTTGCTTAACTCTATTTAAATATTCAAAAAAAAAACTTTTAGATGACTATCGCTCTTTCAGAAAATAGTTTTACAGACTTTACCACACAAGACATTAGTGGTCTATAAATTCAAAATAAACATGCTCTCTAAATTCGGCTAATTTTGTGAAAAGCAAACTAAATTTGGTCTTGAAAATTGGGTTAGTGCCAAATTTACAAGATTCTTTGCGACAAATAAAATCCACGCAACAGTTTCTCTGGATAAGAGTATTCCCTTTAAATACGAGATTAAGATACAGTGTGTATAGATGCTTTCTATGAAGATTGTACTTTGGTTAGTAATTTTATTACTTCATTTCAAATTGTTGAATTGTTCATGCATTTTCTTTCTTTTCTAAAATCAGTGGTTTGCTTGAATAAACTTCGGTGCTGTTTGAAAATTGTGCAATAATCAGTTGAAGTGGAACCTTTAACAAAGCCTTCATCGCTTAGAGGGGACTCGATTTCTTGAAATTCCGATTTCTTGAAATTCCGATTTCGTGAAATTCTGTTTGGAGCGGGGGCAGTCTTTTTTTGTATCAAAATACCTACCTTAAGCGTACTAATTTTCGCGTGTACAAATTTTGGTCAAATTTGCAAAGTAAATACACAAAAAATATAGATTTTACCAACATTGTCCCTAATTAGCGTAATTTTGGTCAAAAAACCTCTCTAATTTGCAAAAATTAATATACCCAAAATGCAATATTTTTTGACTAAATAAATTCACGCGAAAATTAGTATGGTCCAGGTCATGGCCGATATACGGATTCATCTTCGTTTTCTATCGGAAATTTTCGTTCATCTCCGTCGTTATCAAAGTTAAATATTGTGGATACCTAAAACCAAGCGCGGATACAGAGGTGTAGAAAAATTTCAGGAGATGAGTAATTGGTCTCTAAAAAGAAATTATCTGTTACATGTTGACAATACATAATGACATATTAACAACTCGTTGCTCTCCTCCTGAAATTTTGCTACACCTCTGTATATCCGCGCCTGTCAGGGGCGGACAGAGGCGTTGTGAAAATGATAATTTTACAAGGGCAATTTATTTCAAAATTCTTGCCTATTTCTAGCCTACAGTGATCCATTTCTAATATAAAATGTAAAAAGGTAAAGGCGCCTGGTTTCTATTGATCCAGCTTACAGTATCTCCCGTAACAAATTACCGTTTTGAGCATACAAACCTATTATCAAAAAAAAAACTTTTTATAAGGAATATAAAAACATACAACTAAGAGGAAGAATTGTAAAATAAGAAATTTTCTTCTGTATTCCTTCATAATAACTTAACATATAGCTGTAGATAAGCATAAGCTCGTTGAAAAAATAAGGGGGAGAATTGTATGAAAACTTCATAGATTTATTAATACACTGCTTTTATTCCAATCGTTGGGCATTTTTACCTGGAAAAAAGAATGTAAAGCTGAAATTTGGCACACTTGTTCCATCCATGTAGTTGACCAGATAAAAGCCGCATTGATACTTTTTGTAAGAAATGAGAAACGCGACATTTTTAAAACTTGCAGCGGTTGTCAAAAATTTTGCTGACTCATCAATCTGAGTTTATAGATTTCAAAGTGGAATAACTCGAAAACGGCTTATGAATACCCTACGAACTATACAATTTTTCAGTAGTACCAAATAAGTTGAATCTTTTGAAATCAATTTTGTGACCCGTTAATTTAAAATAACAGTGCTGACGTCAACAGAAAATAAGCAAAAACAGTCATATTTTACCCTTTAATTGATCATATCTCAGCATTAAATGATTTAAATTTCACAAATGACCCCATAAATTAGAACCTTCAAAATTTCACTTTTTAAGGGGGACCATTGATAATCTCTGCAAGTTTTAAAAATGGCGCATTTCTCATTTTCTAGAAGAGGTATCAATGGGGCTTTTTTTGGTCATTTACATATATAATGGAGCAATTGTGGCAAATTTCAGCTTTAAATCATTTTTTTCCAGGCTAAGGGGTGTTTTTGACTTTAACGACTCGACTATTTGATATATTATTTTTGTGAGAAATATAAGACTTTCGTGATGTAAAAGCTTTGTTATTCAGATGGAAGCTTAATGTTACTTCCATCTAAACTCAGTGAGCGTTAAAGACAAGATATCCGTCGCTGTGACATAAACAAGATACACAAAAGCAAAGCAGTGAGAAAGAAAGTACCCAATAAATTACGTGGAAGAGTGATAGAAAGAGAAACCCAGAGAACACTTTGAATATGGATTGAATCGGAATACGGTTTTTTAATTTTTTTTTTTAATATGTCGATGCCTGCCAGTCTCACTGTTTAAGAATCCTGCCGGTCTCACTGTTTAAGAACCCTGCCAGTCTCACTGTTTAAGAATCCTGCCAGGCTCACTGTTTTAGAATCCTGCCAGTCTTTCTGTTAAAGAATCTTGCCAGTCTCACTGTAGTATACGGTAAGGTATTCGGTAGAATTTCACGCTGTGTAGGAAGCAGTGGCGAAGCTCACAATTTTAAAATCCTGATATGTCAGGCGCGCTAATCCTGTTTATCTTTCACTATTCAGCCTTATTGGAGAGATAAATTTAGACTTGCTCTTCCTGGAAAATAAATCTATGAAGTAAAAAATAATTGAACAAAATCTTTGTTTCATATTTTGAGAAAGTTTGAGCATGAAATTGTTTGTACAACACCACTTCTCTTACTCTACATTCTCCAAAGAAGCCAAGAAGGTATTATTTGTCTGTTAATTCTAAGGTTTAACCAAAACTTTATTTTTGAAATTTGCCCTCAGACTGCTGTACTAGATAATCCCGCGTACGGCAAAAATGAATTTTCCCGTTGCACGATATCTTCCGTGAGACAGGGTAAATAAACTGGGCAATGTGAAATATTTGTCTAATTGAATTTAATAAAAATTTTAATACAAGATTTTATGTACTAAAGAGTGTGTTCAGATGACAATTTCCCCTCACTTAAGTTCTCCGTAGAAAACTCTTTAAAAAAAGTTTGGAAGAACGAAACATTGAGACAAATTTGCCTTGGTTAACCGAAAAAAATCAAGCAAGTGAGGAAAAGTTGCCATCTGAACTATATGAAAGATATGCAGATGATGCTAATGGTATATCAATACCCCAGGGGAGGGGGCTATTGTTTTCAAAAGGAAAGTGTGTGCAGCCCAAATTAAACGATTGGAAAAGTCAGACTCTTACGGTGCAGGTGTTCGACAGCTGAAAAACATACCTTTTCAGTGAATATTTGGTCAATTTTGTATCCTTAAAGTGTTGAAAAATACTTCTCTGATTGTCGAGTAGACCTTTACAGTACATTTTGTCAACGTGAAAAACATATCGTTATGGGCCGCGCATACCCATATGCAGAAACAACCGAGTGCTCCCCGAGAGTATCAATAGCATCAATAGCCCGAGACTCTCAAACATGCGATCAATGGTAGAGGTATCTCTCAGCAAGTGTAGCAGCAATTTATCTTCGAATTAATGCTCATATTGCAAAAATATTGGAGGATAATAAATTTCATTTGGAACTTACTGAAAATAAGAACCGTGATGAAAATGTATATTCTATACTTAGTATTTTTAAACCAGTTAATAAAACGAAAAATATACATTCGAAGAAATGAAGAAAATTACACTTCCTTGTCTACGCCAAATAAACAGGGGAGGGGTGTCTTAAAAAAGGAGGCGGAATTTGGAAATTTCCAACAATTTACTTATCAAACGGGGGGGGGGGGGGGTTAAAATTGTAAGTATGGTCAAATTATTTAACATAAAAGAACGCACTTTTTATGACTCTAATATTATAAAAATTTTTTTTAGACGGAAAAAACAAAAAAAATTTCATTATTTTAGGGAAAGTT
>JAUBWS010086532.1:0-11972 GCA_032270445.1 Darlingtonia californica | reverse complement strand
TTTTATTGTGTCTTCAAATAAATCGTTCCCCGAGTTTAATAGAATCTTCTAATAAAACATAATACTGGGTAAGAAGTTTCATTGTAACCGCTACTAAAGATAAAGAGGAAATATGACCGTGAAAGGTTTTAAAAGAAATAAATGAGTATTAATTTATCAATTTAATCAAAAGAGAAAAAAGGGAAAATTAAAAAAAAAACTGGCTACCGTCGGAACAAGTTGAACTGAAACCATTAATCCGGATAAGATAACCGAATCTTGTTATCGGATTATCTCCTTGTATTCGTCTTCTTACTTTAATGAGCTAAATAAGCCTAGCCGGTATCCGTTTTGAGCTTTTTTGGATCACAGCGTGCAAAACGCCCGAATACGGGTCCCATGGGAGAAGTTAGTCCATATACGGTAATATACAGGACCGTATTCGATAGAATTTCAAGCTGTGACTGGCACTGGTTCCGAACTGGACTGGTAACTATAAACAGTTCACGCTGATTGGTTTATAAAGCGAAGCGAAGCGAAGCAATGTGACTGGCTCTTTCTTTTATTGTTACGATCATTGATTTCTTGATGTAGATGGAAGCTACAACGCATGTGCAGCATTCCTCATTTTCTACTCAATCAGTTTTGAAATAGTGCCGGTAGACCCCACTGTAAAGCCAAAAAACTCGGAATTGACCTATAAGGAAGACTAGTTAATCCCTAGTTATTCTGTTTCCTTGCTTTTTACATTTAGGCATAAATATACTTATAAGAATGTCGAATTTCCATTTTCGTAAGAATTATAAAAAATATACCAAAGGTAGAAGCCAAAACAAGAAATTGTTCACGCATAGGTTTGCAAAGTGTTAGATGATGCCGAAATAAAAACTATCAAGATAAATGATCGAAAAACTTACTTTAGCACATCTGTATGTAATGCTGTGTATGCTATACAAGTTCAACTATGTACAAATACAAAGTCGAATGTTTAAGCAATTTGATTTGTTGGATTAACAAGTACAATATTTTTTTAACTGGCATTCCAGGAATTTCTCAAAACGGTCGCACCATCCCGCAGCTCCGAATCTCATTGGCCGTATTTATACTGAGGACGATTAGTTCGTCTAACAAAAGAAATGTCTTTTTTCGACGCATTTATACTGTCGAAGAAATTGATAATTAGGACGATTAGTTCGTCTTAGTATAAATACGACTATTGAATCAGTTGTACAATTTACCTATGTTCAAAAGTTTTGGCATCGGTGAAGTATTTTACAAGCTTTCATGTGATTGGTTTTGTTGATTTAATAATTAAAAAGTCAATCTTAGAAAATGGCAATAAAAATAATCATTATAATGAACCAATCAATGGGTATCTTTGAAAAAACTTCAAATACACTCAAAACTTTGTCGCATCATGTTTTTTCTTCTCTAGCAATTTTCTTACTTTCTGTTCTCATTTGTTTTTAAACCTGGTGAATTTGATCAAACTTACGTCACCGTAATGAGCTTTAAATAGAACCAACAACTTCTTCTTGTAAAACTTTAAAAGCAAACAAATTTGACGCTTGAATGACAGAAACTTGTCACTTGTCACGCACAAGTAGCAATATATCATAGATGAAAGCTTTGGATGAAAGAGAAAAACCTTAAAATTTATCAACATTGACAAAGGTTACATAAATAATTATAAAATTTAATCGGAGAAATTTTCACGAGAAAAACTTTTGAAAATTTTGAAAACTTTGAGAAAGATTTGTTTCAAAATAACTGTTTAAAACGGTTTAAAAAAAGGCTTTTTTTAGTTTGTATTACTCAATGAAAATAGGTAATGACTTTTAACGGCCTTCAAACTCTTTCCTTCTGTAATTTCGCTAACCCTTTAGATCTGCGTCTGAAACATTTTAAAGTCACTAAAACCAGAACGTAAAACACCTTCTTAATTCCTTAAGAATTGACGTACTAACAGCAAAGCCAGAAAATACAAAATAAATAGTTAACTGTGATGAATTCTTCAGCCTTAAAAAAATTATTTAAAGAATTTAAAAAAATTTTTAGACATGATTTATTAATCAATTTGTGATGGATTATCCAAAATGATGTCGTGAACTTTAAGCTCGCGAATTTCTCTCCAGTTTAAGCCGACGATTTTATCCCCACTGCCATACATAAATATAATGGGTCATTAACTCGCAATCGTGACGTCTTTATATGAATGAATTACAGAATAAACTTAGAGCTCGCGTGCGCCACGGGCTTGTCAGCTAGGAGCCCCATATGGAGTATTTATAACATATCATTATATATAATACATCTTTTTTAATAATATTTCCGCAAAAAACTATTGGAGAACCAAAAGTGTATAATTTCTTGCGAAATCCGATATTTCTCACCAGAACCTTAAAGGTACAAAACAACAATGTTATATTATACAGAAACATACATACGTAAAAAAAAAATAATTTGAAATTCTTTCTGATGAATTATTAAAGGTGATTTGTTTGAATTTTTTACTTTTTAGAGATTGTCTCGTGAAAGATTAATTCCAATAATAACAACATGAGGAAATTTTTGATCAACTTACCCAACCTACTTATTAAATATTGAAATATCCCTCGCCGAAATTCTATACTTCACTGACACCAACATATGCGTAAGAAACTTATTTATTAATATGTTTCATAATAAAATTTCAGTGACAAATCTTCTCTTTCTTTCTAGCCAATTCACCTAAAAAGTTGATTGTGAAAAAAAATTGATTAGAAAATTTGATCGTTGCTTTGAAAATGCACCAACCAAATCTTGTTGGGTGCGGCTTCAAGACAGCTATAATTTTCACGCAAAATTAAATAATGCACTTTCAGAAAATCAAAGTTCCACTGTCTAAAAATGTTTTGAAATATGGTCATTTTTTGGTTCAGGAAAATTAATTCCGAAGAAGTTTCAACCTGGAATTAAATATCACAAAGTTATATTTCGTAACGTTAGAAGCGCAATTTTATGTAAATTAAAGTGAAACTAATCCTCAATTCTAAATCCTTGGGGAAAAAAGCTATACTTATTTAAGGAAAAGAGTAAGTTATTAATGGTCATCTTTGAAATTAAATTTTGAAGGTTTGAATTTGTAAATTCTAACTTTTACGTGTAGTGTAAAAGTGTATAAAAGATGGGATCATTTAGTGTAATTTGGACCATTTTGTGCTGAGTTATCTGCATTTAAAAGGGGCAGAATATGGATGGTTTTTGCCTAATTCCTGCTGGTGTCAGAACTTTGAATTCAATGTTAAAATCCAAGAAACTTCAATTAATGAATCAACCATACTAAGAACTTGAGAAGGAAATAATTTATAGGGTTTTCGAAAACTTTTGCTGAATTATTTCACTTTAAAAAACGAAAGGTTCGCTAAATTTTAATTCAAAGGTAGATAGATATCTTAGCAACTGCTTATGGAAACCCGACAAAACATATTATCATGGCCTGAAAAGCTTAAACGTCAGCATAAATCAGCAAAAATTTATCACTAAAGTGCCTATATCACTTCCACACCCTATTATCACAGTATCACGTACTAATGTCACCTTAAAAGTAATCCAGTTTATGTGATGTGGTAACGATAAAAGTAATGTGATATCTAATTTTGAGTTTGGCGTCTATTTTATTGGCAGTAGGTTTAATAGAGTGTTAAAAGGCAAGCTCAACAAAAGGGAACTGACTGATTAGATAGCTGCTTAAAATAGCAAGGATTAGCGAAAGTCATATCTACCTACACAACAATTTCTGTAGGGACGTTTTAAAAACAACTTAAATAAGTATTGCTACTTTGGTAACTTAGATGAAAAAATTTCACCTACCAGTATTTAGCTATGGATCTAGTTCACAAATGTACACTGCTGTGATGAAGAAGACGTCGTACAAAAAACTTATAGCTGCAATATGAAATTGAAATGGAGATCAAAATTGCGGCCCTGCTTTCGAGATTCATTTTAGCAATACAATCAGATTCTATCAAGACTATCAACAATGAATGAAACTATACAGAAGAACAGATAATTACAAAATTACAATTTGAAAATGTGTTTCAAAAAAGGTTTTAGGTTTAAAAATAGTTGACGTCAGAAATTATAATCCCTTGTAACAAACTTGCTATCTTACAGTAAAACAAAGATTTCGTACAAAACACCTATAAGATGTAAAGTTCGACAGATTACGAACAAATTTTCAAAGTTAACGTGCCAAAATTTTGAAAAAGAAATACGTGCAAAAGAATTAAGAAATGAGTGGAAAAAAAAGGAATGCTAAGACCTATAAAATAAGTTACCGCAATCGACAAAGGGTAAATTCAAACAAATTCAAATATAATAAAAAATAAAGATCTCAATAGAGACCCTAAAAGGTTTTTGCTTTAGTTCTGTTTATAATGGTTTTGCAGTACTAAAAACCAAAACAGTACTAAATTTTTGCCAAATAATAATTATTTTATAAAGTAATGAATAAGAAATAAAGAAAATTTAGGAACACCCCTTTGACGCCTAAATCGGAACTTCTAAGAATTTTAGTAGGTTTCCTTGAAGTAATACGTTCGTTGACAATTTCTGGGAATAGCACCTAGCTCGTTACTACTCCAAGTAAAATATATTCCTCATCAGCACTTTAAGTGGTTATGGTCGCTTTTGATTTAATACTTTTCCTGAGCTTAAATTTAACAAATAAGTCTAGCTTAGTTTCAGCCAATTAAATGAAATTATAAACATTATAAACTCAAGAAAATCTCACCACAATGTTTGCCACAAACTAACAAAAAAAAATTATAAAAATAATCAAAAATCAGAAAAAGATCAGGAACACAAAACGATCAAAACATCTCATACGCTATGATTTTGAATGTTTTATACCTCGGTTGTCACGATAAAATATATTTTTAAGAAAACAAGACTTGGCTAGGGAAAGATGCATTAGCGGATTCTTTGTGTTTAAAAGTGAGGTTAAACAGACCATGATCCACGACGTACCATCAACCAAGCTTAGACACTGATCAATTGTCCTACAGAAAGCTTCTTGGCGTTCTATTTTTCAGAACGGCTGCGAAAGTTTTACGTCGTAGATTTCAGGTTGCCTAACCTCGCTAATAGTTTATTACAGACGTTCTGAACTGAGATCCACATCGACACTAACCAGGATTCGGTCTTTGCCTCTTTCCCTGCTTTATTAACATATCTTTACATAACCACTAATTCAAAAATTCGGAACTTCGGACCAGTTTTCCCGAGAGGTAAAGTAATTATTTCGCGTACGAGATTTTTTTATTTTTCTTATGATTTTGTTTGTTTGTAATTTTTTTCTTCCTTTTTTCAGTGATTTTTTCCAGACTGTGTGAGATTTTTTGTTAAGTACTTTACCCCTCGATATTTTTTGGCTTACTCTGTACAACTTTTGTTTCCATATACCTTTTTCAAAACATACACGCGCTTTCAATCAATCAAAACCGCTTCACAACAGACTCTACCATATAAGTTTCCTTATTCGTTCAATGAGTTTGTTTCCGTAGAGATTAGACGTGGGCGAGGACTCAATACAAAAAGTATTTGAAATTTTCTATCCCGTCTCTCAATGATAAATCGCAAAGATAGCAAAGAATGAATTGTACTTGGAAATAATTCCCTTAACTAGCTAAGAAACTCAGCTACTTGTCTCTATCTAGCCTTTAGCAGAGCTTCTTAAAGAAGTACTTCCTTTTAAGACAAAAAAAGAATGGCAAGACAAAAACTTTCCCCGCTACGGGATTTGGTGTAGGCTAACTTACTAAACTAAAACTTTAACTTACCTGAGGAAAGAATGATAAAGAAATAGCATAGAGGGAAATGGAGCTAGGTTTCCTAGCTACTCTTGGTTAGTTTTTAATTAACACAAAGCAGACAATAAATGTCCCAGCGTCCCAGCCAGTTTCAATTATCCATAAATTTATGAAAACTAGAAAAAATATTTGATTTAAACGAACTGTCTACTTACTTTTAAATTCTCTTTGATCCAAGCCTTAGGACGTTATATATATATATGATTATTTCTAGATTCAAAACAGGAACGGTTTGGAAAAATCAGACACATTTATTTATTTATTCCATAAATCTTCTCAATCTAACGCATCAAAATTATGAACTTCAAAAACTTTGCTCCAGTAAGAAAGCGTTTTACTATACATATACGGATTTGACAAACGTATGAATGACGAAGAATGACAAAGGTTGTCACTGAATACTAAGCGTTAATATTTAATAATCCTTAATAATATCTTAAGCCTCCTTCCAAAAGACGCGCGGATTAAATGCCAGGCGCCTTAACATTTAAAATTTCACTTATATATCGCTCTCGATTTCATCCAAAAACACTGCGTACACAAGTTTTAGTGTAGCTTTTAAAAGTTTAAATACCCTCCCCTAATTATATTTTTGGCTTTTTGAATCTCAATTAGATATGTAGAATTCTTTTTTACAAAAATGGTTACGTGAATACCCTGAACAAATACCCTTCTTTGGATAGGCTATTTTATCCATTGAGACCTTTCGGTTTTTTTCTACCCTATGCATGGTCTGTCGGTGTTCGTCCAAAGGTCAGTAATTTGGAAGATTGGGATCTATATACATAGAACTTCGATTGCTAAAAAACATCTAATGCTGATTAATAGTACGGATAGTTAATAGTGACGTGTTTTTTCCTATTGTTGTGATCATTCTTTTGTTATGTTAGTAATCACTACTACGCATGCTCCGTATCTTACGATTTTGACATACTGGTTTTTGGACGTCTGCTGATAGACCAGGCGTAGGGCAATAAATCTCGTAGTAGTATATCAGATATACTACACACAGGCGGCTTGAATGAAAATTTAATCCGATCCAATATATATATGTCTCCATTTAATTTAGTAAGTATTAGCTTTATTCTCAAATTAGTAGAAAGTTTCTTAAATCAGATCAAAACAAATATTTTTAGATGAAGAGTTCTTTCAAATATTCTTTACAGATTCTCCTAGGTAAAACTTTACCGGTCTACAATTACCAGATAAGCTTTCTCCTCAACTTTGCACTAGTTTTGTAACGGGCTTTTCACAAATAATTTGAAAAATATACTAAAATCGGTCTCAGAAAGATTGACAAGAACTGAATTTGTGCATTTTTTCAGGGTATAGTTAGAATATGACGGCTCGTTTGAGAGTAGAAGAATACTGTGGCAAAAAATATCATAAAGATTTAAAAAAGAAGATTGAATTTGAAGAAGACAAATGAAAATAAAAATAATCAGATTTTTTCTATATTTATGGTATGAACTTTTAATTTGACATTAGCCTATTTGAAGTATGTACTTCTTAAGTTTTTAGAATATACAGTCTTTCAACGTAGGCTAAAAGTACCTAAAATAGGCTTACTCTAAAAGAGAATGGATTTTTATATATGCTGGAAATTTGCATTTGATTGAAATCATTTTACTTTATTTCTAATTCAAGCAAACTTGAACAAACCTCAGCTTTTAAAGTTGTTTTGCCAAGGCCTTCTGTTGAAACATCATTTGCAAACAGACTACCTGATAAAGATTGTTAGATATCCTGCTGGCACGAGTGAAAGAAGATCAAAGACTTAGGCTAAGTAAAGTAATACCTTTTATACAACAGATTATACGATTGATATTGATATTACATTTAAACCCTTTTCCTTTTATCCTATATTAGGAAAACTACTCAATTAGTACCAGTATTACCGATTATAACAATCAAAAGCACATGATATGTGGAGCAAGCTTGATAGTCGTATAAGATAATTACCGTCAGTCTCTTCTTCTTTTAAACGTGAATTTCTTCTTAAGTTTTTCAGACCAAAACCTCGATCGACGTACAAGGTAAAAAACACAGTGGTTTCATCCTACTCACTCGACTGAGGGTCGGGTTCAGTCATCTACGAGAGCATAAATTTAGGCAGAGTTTTCAAGACACGTTGGATCCTCTCTGCGAACTAATTCAATTGAGTCCATTGAACACTACCTACTGCATTGCTCAAACCACATAAACGAGAGACTTATGCTTATTGACAACCTTACAAGTTTTAACATCGATATCTTTCCACTAAGCACTTCCTCTTCTGTCAGATTTCTTTTATATGGTGATCCCAGTTACACTAATGTCTTGAACCAGTCGATCTTAAATGCCACTGTTTGATTGAAACTGTGTAAATACTTAGTAATTTTGTTTTGTTTCTCTATATCTTCGTTTTGTTCCCTACTCCTTGCGATATCACCACACGTGCCGCCTTGCGGGAGTAGGGGATTTACTGTTGTTCGTACTTTTTTTACTTGTATTTTTCTTCCTTACGTGAGTAAGAGAAGAAAAGAGAAAGGTCCTATTCCGCATTTTCGAGTTTTCTATAGAAACGCTTGTTACAAGTGTTTGTTTAAGCAAGCAAAATATTGTCTCAATTTGTCGTTCTTCCAAACACTTTTAACAAGCGTTTCTATAGAAAACTCGAATGATGCGGAATAGGACCTTTCGCATACCCTTACTATAAAAATATATGCGTACAATACCCGTGGGTATACTTAACAACAATCAGTTAAGGAGGAACGTACTCCTGGTCAGGATACCCTTTTTCATCTTATCCAGTCCCACATCAGGTCACTAAATCCACAAACACCGATGTAATGTATGAGATTAATTGAAAAAAGTCTCTCATATAGAGTATAATTTTTTCACTTCACACGTCGCAGTTCCCGACTGGGTCCATTGTAAAATCTACGGTGGTAAGTATCCATCCGTCACGGGGTACAATAGTATAATAGTAGAGGTGACGATCATTTTGTCCACCAAAATCTTTTCTTGCCACTTATCAACTGAAAATGTTTTTGGTGATTGTAGACTTAGAGACTTATTTAACGATTACTTTGTTCCCTATTACGACGTCGCAACCAATCACAATCCTATAATCCTGCCACAGTTATTGTTCTTTTTTACTCTTCTGTGATGTCTGAACCAATAAGAATCGTATAATCACGTACGTTGTTATTAATCTGTACTTTTTCTTGACGTCTTAACCAATCAAATTCGCGTAAAATCTTTTACATCTGAACCAATCAGAATCGTGCAACCTTGAGCAGTTGTAATCAATCTATCTGTACTCTTTGACGTCTGAGCTAAGAAGATTCGTGTATAAACCTGCACAGTTATGATTAGCATTTTAAAATGAGTTATTTGTACCTTTTATCTGAGCGCTACTTTTTCAATGAATAACGCTATTTTGATCAAACCAGACAGTGACGTCTGAAAAGAATCTGAAAAGTATAGCAACCAGCTGATGATTCTCATGACTTCAAAAAATGACGATAAAGATGACGATAGTTGGAGACTTTTAGTTGGAGACTTTTCGTGACCTTTCGCTTCAGTTAAAAATATATCAAAGAAAGTCAAGAAAAATGATTAAAAATTCAAACATATAAAAAACAACAGGTACATCCGTGGCATGAAAAACCTAGCCCCCTGGCTTTCGGTTCGATAAAGCATAAAGCGCGCCTGAAACGTTTTTTTTTGATGGACCTTAATGAACCATTACACGCCTTTCGAAATGTATCGCGGCAACGCATCTAATATAAGCAAGTTGGAAATTCTTTTAAAAATTAATAATCGGGTAGGGACGATTATTCGGTACTCCAGAGTAGAAGCTAGTTGGAAAAGTATCAAAATGTAGAATATAATACCTAAGTATTTATTTTCCCAAAATCTTATTCTATTTAAGGTCAACTTTCAATCTTGTAACTGTTCCACTACATTTGTCAAGAACAAAACTGTAAATGAACAATCAAACATAAATTTTTAGATCAACTTTATGAAAATTTTGTTTAATAACTTTCAATAATTTCTTTGATAAATTTTGGCGCAAAATTTGCAAAGAAAATGACACTTACAGTAAAGATAATTAACTAAATTAATCAGCAAAGTTTGATTTTATTAGAATTTGCTAATTCCAAAATTTTGGACCAGTTTCAAAATTTCAAAATACCTCAGCACACAAAAATGATTGATATCTTCTTCCATCAAATACACCAAAAATATTACAGATCTTGAAAGTCCTGTTTGGAAGAGCAGAATTATAAGACCAATCTATTACAAACCTTTACTCTTTTTGCAATAATTGCAATACCATAAATCACAATACATTTCAATCCATCAACACAGTTTCCTATCGTTCCACACACTGGAGCCAGCTTATAGTTCATGGAGATCGTTTTTATTCATTTTAGTTTAGCTCATATTGGTTGAATAGTTAATCAAATCCTGTAAAAAGAGATAAAAGATTATGAATTTTTTTTAATTCACCGTGTTGTTTTAGCGTTCTCATACAACACCGAGGTGTTCTTCTAGTTGCCAATTTTCAAGCAAATGTGAAAAAATCGAATAAACGATGTATGTCCATTGCATTGTTTTTATAGTAAAATATTTATATTAATCGATGCGCTAAAAGGAAAACTGAATTGGTTTTAATCCCTTTTAATTTCGCGCGAAAGAATAAAAAATATTCCAAATCAGGTGAATGTATAATTTTAGCTTGTTTATTCCAAATCTAAGTACTTTCTACTAACCCTTTGAGAAATTGGTACCTTTTTGGAAAAAATTGTCCATAAAATTTCGAGAGTTGTTTTTCTCTTCGTTTTTCTTAGTCTTCTTCTTAAAATTCAACGTTCTCTCAGAAAATCAGGTCCTAAAGCCTACAATCCATAGTTTTTCAGATTATAAGCATTTAAAGATTTGACTTTTGAAAACCCGTCCTGCGATTACCAGGGCATGATAGGCTTAAGATTGCCTCAACACCTATGATCATCTACGTGTCTCTATGAATATCAAGCATATCACTGCATGATGATTTACAAAGATACAAGAGGTAAGCATTAGGTGCGAGTGTTCATCTTAAAAAATGTATTTTCAATTCTGTGCATTCTCGTCTTAAAGTTGAACATCCATAAAATTCTTTAAAACATATTTTTATTTTTTCCAAGTTTTTCCAGATTTGAACATTTTTTGGTTATTCATCATGGTTATTTAGAAATTGAAACCTTGAAGAAAATGTATAACCGGGAATCCTGATGTTTAAAGGACGTCAACCTCAATAGTTTTTATTTTATCTAGATATTTATAATCTATAAAGATTAGCTGAGGAAAGGCACTCACTCACTCACTCACTCACTCAATAACGAAAATTGATAATTTCCCTGACATTATATTTCCCAAATGAAAAACAGTAACAATCAGAAAGGTTCTTCTTCTGAACCCACGCGAAAGTGTTACAAGCTTAGATATAGCAAATTATTATGATAAACTCTCGAAAATTTCGCGAGATAAACTTTTTGCAAAATACTGGTTTTTGGTTGATAGAACTAGAACTATGATAAAAGATAACGTTTGAGCATTTTCAGTTAAACTTTACTGACTCGTAATTTTCCTTACTGTATATAAATTCATTATTAAGGTTTTAGGGCCACCATAGCTGTTAAGCAAAGGTCTTGACCAATTTTTCTCAAAAATAAACTTTCGTGAATTGTGGTTTTAAAAGTATTTTCCAGACAAACTTCCTCGTAAAAAACCAAAATTTACGAAATTTGCGCGGAAATTTCTGTAAACAAAGTAGCTGAACGGTAGGAAAGTATAGCTTAGCCTGTACCAGAGTCTTCTAACTGTTCATTCTTGCCGTTTTGGGAGGGTCTGGTACAGACTAGGCTATAATAGCAACAGAGTTGAAATTGATAGCATACATACACACACACACGCATGTTTAGCATTATACAAACCTCATCTAATGGAATACACGTGCTTTCAAGGAACTTATACTTCTCTTTGAGCCTGGAGTTTCTTATATTTAAGAGTTACAGCCTTATAGTTTCTTAAGAATTCCTTATTTCTTCAAACTTCGTTTTTTTACGCGTGCTATCAATAAACGGCTGTTTTCTTTAAAAAAGTTATGAG
>JAUBWS010086521.1:0-11973 GCA_032270445.1 Darlingtonia californica | reverse complement strand
GGTCTCCATTAACACTGTACATTGTAATTTTCAATAGCTTATATCAAATTGAATAAATTCATATCTATCTATCTTAGTGTTACAGGCTGTGGTGTGATCATTTTGCAAAATTATTAACGATGTAAAACTTGCTGATTTATTTGAGTTCATGTTTATTTGAATTCTTAACACCAGGGCTTGTTATCGTATTTTTCAAAAAGGCACCCAGAACTGTCCAGGTGTTTTCTGACTTTTAATATGAAAAAGGCCCGGACAATAGGCTGTGTTTGGAAAATTCTGGGTGTGTCTGGGTTATTACTTTTGAGTGGGATACCTTCCCTTTTCTTTGGATGTAAATTTTGACAGTAATTGTAAAGAAAGGCCAGGTGGCAAGCCAGACAGCTAGCTAGTAAAACTAAGCAATTTATCACGTAATCCAAACATACTCATTTTGTAGCAAATAGATACTCGAAGATAGGGAGGCCGTTTTGACGTCAATTTGATCGTGGAAAAATTGACGTTGTTAAAAAAACATGTTATTTTATCTTTTTTCCCTCATAACTTGTCCTAAAAATAAGAAAAGTTTTAATTCTTTTTTTTAATACATAATGAAAACATTCAGCAATCAAAATGAAAAAATTTCATGTCTTTTTAGCTCTGTTCCACTACGCAACGGCCATTTCCCAGAGATCGATCAACACTGCATTAAAAATCCCCGCGCTGCACCGTGATTTTGCTTCAGCAACTGATAAACAATTACATATTGCTTGCTCGGTTTTACTCCAGGTTTCTTTTAAAGCACACGCAGATAGTATAGCCTACTCATGGTAACTTCTGCTTTCCAGGAAAGTCACAAGTGCCAAAGCTATTTGAAAATCAAGGAGAAATCTTTTCAATTTTTTTTCAAAGCAGAACATACAATTGGAAAGCTTAAAGACTCTTCTTTCTAGATGTAAAGATTGTTTTTTGGATTAATTTCGAGCTCAAAAGCAACATACCGAAGTTTAATGCTGGTTGAGACATTTTTTCATGTAACATAAAAAAAAAATTCTTGTGAATTTTGACGTCTTTCATGTGTTTCTATTGGTTAGTTTATGATTAATAATGGCGAATTATGATGTAAACAACACAACTCTCCACCATGAATATTGCTATTAACCATCTTGTTTGACTGAATCATGCTATTAGTAATTAAAAATGCTTATTTTTGGCTGAAATTTTGCACAGTGACTAATTCAATTATGCTGAATGTAATGATGACATTTAAAATTTCTAATTTTGAAAATCTTCATCTGTTAGGCCCAATTTGGTCCCGAAAATTAAAAGTGCTTATTTTTGGCTGAAATTTTATGCACAGTGACTAATTCAAACATGCTGAATTTAATGGTGATATTTAAAATTTCTAATTTTGAAAATTTCCACCTGTTAGGCCTAATTTGGTCTCGGAAATTAAAAGTGCTTATTTTTAGATGACATTTTGCACAGCATGACTAATTCAAATATGATTGATAGTTGAATTTGATAATGACATTTAAAATTTCTAATTTTGAAAATTTCCACCTGTTTTAAGCCCAATTTGATCCCAAAAATTTAAAGTGCTTGTTTATGGCTAAAATTTAACTTAAAAAATTATGCTGGTTATGGTGCCATCCTATACAAGCCAATACCTTAATAGAAAGATTTCCTCAAAAAGGCCTTTTTTTGCCTCCTTAAAACCATATCTCAGGAACTGTAAATTCTATTGAGACAAAATGACCCCTTTTGAAATTGTCTCTTTTAGCTCTTTCCAATGAACCACTCTTTAGATCTCAAAAATCAATTTGAAATTTTGACTGACCTCCCTATCTAAGGAGACAAATTAAACAAAGAGTCTTTGACAGGCAATATTATTAATTAGGCAATATTGACAATCATTTTTTACCTTCAATGATATGGTAATTGCTTTTATGTGAATTAGTTTTGACAAGTTAATGTTCTCATTGACAATGGAGAAAATTGTTTTGCACGTGTGCCTGCATGTGCATGTCCCATCACTCACGTCTCCGGGAAAGCCTGTCAATCTATACATGTATATCATTAAAATGAGTGCAAAAAATTACTTTTCTTTCTTAGTTTTGCAAATTGAATTTTACAAGTCATCAAAATCAACAAAACAATCTGAATTTTTGATTTCTGATTTTCCTCTCAATTTGCTTAAACCTTGGTGTCAGTCACTAGTTTCAATTCTAGGTTGAGTTTGGTATTTTTAAACAGCGTGATAAATTCAAATCACATATATATATATATATATAAATTGGAATTATCCATTCACACATGTTTTGGCTGAGACAAGTATTTCAAACACTGTCTTGAATCACATAATTCCATCATATGTATAGCAACACTTTGATCTAATTTGGACAAGAATTATCAAATGCGTCATAAGCTACAAAGAGGGAGAAAATGGTAACAGATGGGATGTCCCATCTGTTACCAGTTTATGATAATATCTCTAAAGGAAAACAAGCCATCAATAAATCTAACATCACCAAACGATTGTCATCTATTTTAGTAATAGATTCACAAAAATGCATTTGTTAACAACAAAAACATCTCTTTCAATAATGTTGTAAACAGAATGCTCAATGCTTACAGTTTCTTGGTACAAATTGGCTGCAATTCACCCATGTTTACAAACCTTCAACTGTATATATATTAACAAAATTCTCTTCAATATTGTCTAAATCGATCAACTCCAACACCAATAAACACTCCCTTTTCGGTAATCAAGAGGTGATGTTAATTAGGGAGGAGGCGTTTAATTTTTAATAGAGAAAATACAAAAGATTAATTTATTTCCTTGAAAATTTAAAATCTAATAAATAGAAGTAAAGAAATTTAGGAACGTTTTGCTCTTCCATTTTGCATTTCAAAATAAGAAAAAATATAAGTCACCCTAGGTGGCTGTCAACATTTTGAAAAATACAATTGAATCACTCGTAGCCCACCTGCACAGTTCTTTATGAACAATCCTGCATTAAGGCTGAGCTGAAAGACACTATAATAATATGTTTATAATGCTAGCATAGGAAAATTTTGAAAAGTCTTTACACAGGCTGGTAATGTTTAGAAAATAACTATATACTGCTATGCCAAAGGGCCAATTAATTTCTGTGTTCAATTGGTATTTTAATAGAGATATCTTATTTTCTTTCCTTTAGAATAACTAATTAGAAGGGATGGATTTAAGGCCTAATCTAAGGTCTAAACTCGACCTTCTTCAAACAGGCTTTTCTGTACCCATGCCTTGTGAAAAGCCTTGTGGAACACTGTCTCCTTTGCTTTTCAATAACAATTTAAATAGTTTTAAAGTTGGTCATGGCAAAGAGAAACTACCAGTCAAGGCATCACTTTTCAATAAAGCATTGGCAATAACAATTGTAGAAAATGCTACAGAGCCAGCAATGTTCTCACAAGATGAGCTAGTAAGATATTCATCAACAAAGAAGATGACAAAGAAAAAGAATCACAAGAAGTTCAAAAAAGAAATTTCACCAAAGAAGACTCAAAAGCTATTAGATAAAAGAAAGAAAATGAAGGCCATACCTACAACCAAGGTTGGTAAATCTTGCAAGCAAAAAGGGAAGAAGTCTAAGAAAATGGAAAAGGCACAGTTGGAGATTGCAACTACCAATGTCAATGAACTTGTCATCAAAGATTATGAATTCAAAACGCAACAAAAGTTGATCATGGCAAAGAAACTGGAAAATGAAAGTAAAGGCCTATTTCTGAACACCAAGCTTGTCAATTTTAATGAGATGCAAGTGAAAAAAGAAAAACTTCAAAAAATGAAGGTGAGTTTGTTGAACAGTTGATGTCGCAGGGTGAAAGTTAACCTAGATTGTATTTAATTTATTTGCCTATCATCATTTTTTTTTTTAGCAACAACTGATCAATCAGATTTCAATTTCTCTTTTCTATGCTCCAAAACTTGACGATGTAGGAAATAGCACAAGAATTTCTTTGATGAGACTAATGAAGGAGATGTCACAACATGATCCAGAATTTATACTGAAGGTAATTATAAGTTTGTTTTATGCATTTGAAAATTAAATTCTTCAATCTTTTTAACTTTTCAATGAAGCTTGAGGGAAACAAATGTAAGTGTGATCATATATAAAATAGTGATGAAAATAGTAATTGAAAAACTGATCTTTGTTTAATAATACTGTACTAAGGCCAACCATAAAAAGTTTGCTATTTCCTATTTACTGGCCGGGTGAAAACTTTTTTTTTATAGATTTCCTGGAAAAAGAAATTGTTTTTTTTATTTCCCATTAAAACCTGTTTAGCCATGTTGTTTGTTCTATATAGATGTTCTGAGATATCAACGAAAGCAAAAATTCATAAAAAGTGTCAAAAATCTTTATCGTTCCCTATACATTAATTAAGATTAATGGTATACATGATACTCTTTTTGTATATAAAACAATTGAACAAACAGAACACTTCTTAATTTACGCCACTTAAACTGATTAAACGGGAATTTCCCATGTGTGCGGCGATTTTACTAACATCTCATCTTATCGATGTGACATACTGTAAAAAAAACCTTTTACTGGTCGTCCGGGTGAACTTTTCTTTAGCCATGCGATAAATAGGAAAAAGAAATCTTTTTAAAGTTGGCCTAATGTTTATGTATTTTATGTGAAAAGTCTTTTTCTTTTCTGTTTAGATGGCCTTATACACAAGAAAGATCTTGAATGTTCGTGTTGTGTCAACATTTATGATTTCATTTGCTGCCTACCTACCAGAATGTCGACCTTTCCTTAAGAAGTATTTCAATGCAAGTATTGTGTTACCATCTGACTGGATCACTGTTGCAGAATTTTACCAGGTATAGACTTTCTGTTCATTATCTTTTCACAATTTCTTTTTAATGTTTATGAATTGCAGTTTTGATTAACTATTTGAGATTTTGAAAATAGATTGAATGGCCTTAAAAAATGTTAGAATTGAATAGTCGAAGTATTTCAGGTTTAACATTTGGTTGAAAATTTGACTTTCCATGTTGATTTCAGACATTCTTTGATAAATCTATGGCATTTGGCTCATTACCGACATCTTTAAGGAAAGCCATGATTGAGAAGTTTCCTGACTTTGATGAGTATCAGCTTGCAAAATACAACAAAGAAAAATCACAAAACAAAACAAAAACTGGTTCATATTATCCATCAGAGTATGATTTCTTGCTGGTAAGTATTTAAATGTTTACTTTAAATGTTTACTGAGAGGTATAATATATTCTTATTGAAAATGGAGTTTCATTTTTAAGTTTTTAAAATTTTCTCTATTTGTTGGTGAATGTAAAAAAAGTCCCAAAGCTGATAAAGTTGTATAACAATGTTTGTTTATTTCCATGAGGCACAGAGTCTGACACATTGGTGTTAAGCAACTTTGACTGAAAACAAAAGTGAGTATTGACTGTGCAAGTAATGTTCAAATTCTAAAAATAAGAAATTAAATCATGCAGAAAATAGTCATTTTGAATATGAAGATATTTAGATTTTCAGTCCTTTTAATTCAGATATATATAAGATATATGTTGACAAATATCTTTAGATAAGGTCGGTTTTGCCAAAACTAGGTTGTCTTCAGGTTATCAATGCCAAATACCTTAAATTAAAGGGACTTGATTTTCCAAAAGTTGATTTGATTTAAGGATAACGAAGAGGAAGATGGTGATTTTGGACCTGTAGCATATGAATTGAAATCGTTGTCACTGAAACGATTAATCAGGAAACTTCATATCAGTCAGCCTGCTCAATATATCATGGCTTTGGTTGGTAAAAAGTAGGTGAATTTGAGGTCTTTATATCAGACATTGTTTAATTTCTACTGGAATGCAATTTTAAATCCTGTCAATTTTGACAAAACACCTCAATGAAAATTTCGTATGTTATTTCTTCCAAACAAGAGACCAAAATTATTTCGGTATGGTACAGACTTTGCAAGTAAAGTTCTCAATAGATATAAACTTTTCATGAAAACTGATCGGCAAGTTAACAAGTTATAATATGTTGTATTATTAAAAATTTGTGATCTACAATGTATGGCAGCAAATCTTTGAATATAAATAAGTTTTAAAGGTGCACAGCTCAATAGTATTTGTAGCTTTATCAATACTTTTCAATAATTCTGACTGTTCTTGATCCTCACAATCACAATCATTATCCTTCTGTATTTTAGGTATCCTGCAAGCTTACAGGAATTTTACCAGTCCCGTTTGCCTGGGAACTTTGAAGAGGTAAGTTTGGATTTTTTCCATAAATGTGACTATTGTAGGGTGTAGACTATGCTGAAAATGAGTTGGATTGTTTTTTTACTTTTTGATTGAAAGTTTGACCACAGCATTACTTATTTCAAATATCTGATTTTGAGATGTTTCTTTAGAGTAGGCTGTTTGCTATCATTTCCCACATGATAAAAAATGAAAGCAGCTCGATGTAGGTTAACCTCTGTATTTGAATGAAGAAGAAACCTTTTTTATTACAGGAATTGGCAGGAAAAAGAATGAAGTTAAAAACTCCAGAAACTTGGGAGACCCAGGTATCTTTGAAAGGGAATAAAGCCATGACATGGCAAGATCTTCTTGGTAAGAAAAAAAATATTGCTTTGTTTTGGTTTATAAAAATTGAAAAAATATGATCTCTTTAACCCTCTAACGCCTGGTGGTCACATATCTGTACATTGAGAAAGTTGGAAAATTTCAATAAGCATAAGTGCTTTCATCTTTACAATTGGGTTATTTTAAGCCATTGTTTAGGGGTATAGCTATTGATTATCTTCAAAAAATTAAGAAAAACGTCGAAAAATTAGGCAATTTTCAATTTTGATGTACTTTTCTCCTTCTCATTGAGAGTGTCATTTTGGTCAGACGTTAGAGGGTTAAAATCAATTACATTTTTCCATAATGGTTTTTTCTATGGTGAGGCAAAGTTGTTTTGAGAAGGCCTGTTTGTTGCACAATGGACACAATGGATTTTCCTCACTAGAAATATAAAATGATAAAACCTGAATAAGTTAAATGTATTTTGGAGTCTTGTATTTTATTCAATAAAGATAAACTGAGATTCATGATTTGTATATTTAGCAAGGTACGCATATGGAAATGTAAGATTTGGTCTAGTTCTGCAATCTTTGGGTTATGAAATTAATTGGTTGGTGTACGTTAAATTTATACCAAAAAATTATATTACTATACACATAAATTTCATTTAGATCACAAAAAACTTCCTTTCATGGCTATGTTAAGGAATCTTCGGAATATGATTAATTCTGGAATGGCAGAGAGGTATCATAACATGATCATTCAAAGACTTACTGATGAGGTATAGTTTTGAATGGATAACATTGATTGAATGAATCACAAAACCTTTGCTTATACCTTTTGAAATTTGAGTGTGATTAGAGGAGATAGCCAGTAAATTATAGTGAATCAGGATTGAGATACTGTAGTTTGATTGTTTTTCAGAGTGTTAACAGTTTGTGACAAACAGGTGTCCATGATAGTGAGTATCAGTCCTCTGAATTTAGCTCAGTAGTCTGCAATTGCCTTAGTAGACCTGTGGTCAATATCTCTTGATAGAAACTTAGTATGAAGTTAGTCCTCAATAAAAGTAGTAAGAAAATCTTATGGCCAGATGGGTGGGTCTCATTTTATTAAAAACAAAGATAAGTGAGTACTTATTGGGTAGATATGGCCTTTTTTCACCAAAATTTGCCATTGTTTGACAAAATTTATACAAAAATAAGTATGTGTTTACTAAATTTTTGACTTTTTAATAATTTTCAGTTAAAATGTGATTGTTTTTCTTCAAATATTGCCCTTGATAGGATCAAAAATTAGCAAATATTTCCAAAAATTAGCCAAAAAAGACCCTGTAAGGAATACATTGTTGATGCCTTGGGCTACACATACCCCACGACCAAGGATATCATGTGTTAATTTTTTTAATTAGGGGTACCCAGGCAAGAACTATGGTAGTTTAGCAGGGTACTTATTATTTATACTTGGGAATTTTGAAAGCTATGGGCTAGTACCCTGAATGTTGGACCCCCCCCCCCCCCTGGACTGGAGTTTGATCTGTTTGTAAAATTTGTCCAATACATAATTGAGAGTTCCAGGGTTGTAAGGGTTTTCATTTACCATAATTGATTTTTTTTCATGATTTTGACACAACGTTCTGGCTATCTTTTCTTGCTAGAAATCAGTCATCAACAGCAAGCAGTTTCCATTTCGATTCCTTTCTGCGTATGACATAATCATAGTATTGGAAAATGCACTGGCAACAGCAGGTGACTCTCAACTTATTGTGTTTTGCTTTTAGTTTCCTATGTTATAAAGAAGGCACGACTCTCATTGATAACACTCTTGAAACTGTCCAGTCAGGAAATTGTCCTGCTAATGAAGTCGTCTCTGTAAGATTGAAGTAGAATAAAGGAGGCTGTTCATGTTGTTAAAGAAACACTGGCAGAGGCAAAAAAAATTTGAACCAACTTAAATTACCATGCACCAGCAAAGAGAATATAAAATTATCAGGAATTTATTTTGCTTTTTTATCATGCACGAAAATGCAATTAGGCTATTGTGTCTAATGCAACCTGGCCATGTGTCTGTTTTGTGAGGAGAGAGTTATATCATAAAGCAATTAAGTTAAAGTAGGTTACTGGGTCAAGATTGAGGGTAACATCAATCAGTTCTGATTTCTTTTGTTGGGACTTTGGGGTAGGGGTAAGTCAATGACTCGTATCCCAGGATCTCACCAGTTTATCAGCTCATTCCTACTCATTTGAGCTGGTTCAGGATAAAACCTGATAAAACTTGAGAAAAGTAATCAACCATTATCACAAGAGTATGGATGCTTCCTCAGTCTTCTGAGTAGGAAAACACTCGGAAATGACGAGAGTGATTAACACTGGAAGTTAAATAAGTGGATAAGTCATTGTCTACCAGGGACGAAGAAACAGTAAATTTTGACTATTTTTGGCTTTAGCAACATCAGAATCACCTCTAAAACTAGTTTCATCAATTTTATCTACAAAGTGAAAATGAGTAGTCTTTTTAAAAAGCTATTGTTGCGGTCAGTGCAATTCATTCCACCGATAAACAAGCTGGGGGTGTGTTTGGGTTTATATGTAAATGGAAGATATATCAAAATATTATATATCAAAATGGAAGAATGCTTTCTTAATTTATTAATGTTTTTGTATCATCTGTTTCCTTTTAATCCCATAGGTGCGGATGATAAACCTAAACTGTACAACCAGACTCTGCTGACACGTTATAAGAAGGCGATAGAAAAATCACTGAAAATCTCAACTATTCACAACATCTCACCAATATCTGGGATGACAATTATATTGGTTGCAGATGTGGACTCCAGTTGGCGAGAGGCACTCACCAAAAGTACATCATCTGTAGTCAGAACGGTAATTTCACACTGATTAATGGGATGGGATTCTGACATTTCGGAGGAAATCAGTACATGAGTCACTAATTTTACAGATTTTTTATCAGCAGTCTGAGGCCGGGGAATTGGCTTTATTTTTGATAGAAATTTTTTTCATAATAGCACTTTTAAACAAAATTCACTCTGAAGCCCAGCTCCACTTTTCAACTTACTAGCCTTATAGAGGCGACAGCAGACTATTGAACGTGTTGCTTGAAAAAGGCTTACAAATTGACGTGTCTGATTTCTTCGTGACTTTATAAACCTTTTTCATGAACAAATTTTCCTTTTCTGTCTTCAGGTATTAGACTCGTCACTGCTATTGGCCGTGATGTGCAATTTCCACTGTGAAGAGAGCATGTTGATTATGAATGTCCAGAAAGGCTTTGAAGTGGTGGATAGCTTGACAGATCCAAAAAATCTCTTAAAATCTGTTCACGAGTTGAAGGACAAAGCTGAAGTAAGTACAGTAATTTCTCTTCCCAGCAATTGGACTCTCCCATGAATTAATTGACTCGGTGTATTTATCATTAAAACACCCCTTTTCAGTCGTGAAACATTTCCAGAGATGTGTCTTGTAAATTAATGACTTGGTTTAAAATTCTCAATGTAATTTTATTGGTATTCAATTCTCTCGAGGTCAGGACTAGGAGAGGGGTTACCTTTTTGCCCTTTTCAGATATTCCTTCACTGTTGATTCTGACTAACCTCCATTCAACTGTCATCCTTCAGGAACCATGAAAACAAAGGTTGGAATCAGTACTACTAGGAGCATGACTATGATTACGATGCTGATACTCTAACCACTTCGCAACAACACAACTGACTAAATAACTATTTAACTTCACCTTTGTAGTGGTGTTGTATGATGCACAGTACAATGTTAATTGTTTGATATCATAGTAAAAGGGTGAACAAAAACGTTTTCATGGACAAACTTTTTAGACAACTTTCTGAATACTTACTTTTGGTTCAAATTTCAACTCCTTCTTACTTGACCATTAACAATTGCTGTATCAATTATTTACAAGGATTTTTTAAACAAAGAGAGTGTTTTTCTCCCCTAAAAAAGATATTAATGTTTCATTCTTATGAAGATTATAAATGAACTATGATGATGATGAAGTTGTCCAAAAATATTTTGAAACCAGATAACTTACATTGGTTGGTTTGGACGTCTAGAAAATATGAAATTTCTATTCTAGATGGTCTAAAATACCTTTTACTTGTTGTTAAATGACACTATGAAGAATCTTTTATGCCAACAAAAAGATATTAATTCAATGGTCCCGTTGCCTACTGGTTAAGGTGCTGGGTGCTTAAACCTTAGTCCTAAATTTGACTTTCTTGGGTTTTGGTACTGAAATTTACCAATACCATCTCATTCTGCATGGCACAGTGATATTTCCAGATTATGGAAAATGAAAACGTATGGAAAAGCTTTGCCTGGCTATTCCGGATTCAGCTTTGTTCAGCTGGGATTCTGGCAGACTGATTTTTTTCAAGGGAAATAAAAATGTCCTCCTTTTTTGATCAAAATACAACATTACCATTGTTTAATTTTTATTGTTACTAAAACACTGAGTGTCCTGTTTGATTTTCATTTGTTTTAACCCTTTAAGTGCCGATGACCTTTTTTGGAGTACGCAGGATTGCGTGCCGTTTAAATATAAAACACTCCACCGCATGGGTTTTTGTCAATATTTAAACATACCGGCACTTAAAGGGTTAACAGCTCTTTCTTATGACACCTCGTTGATCCCAACTGCCAAACAACACCAACCCTTTTTTAACCAGGCTGATTTAAACAAGACCTTACACACATTACTTCTTTAATTCCATAGGAAATGAGATCGAATTTTAAGCAAGACGAAGCACGTTATGGGTGCAAATCAGTTGAAGAATATTTATGCCAATTTATTGGTAGCCGAAGGATGGTAACTATTCTAGCCTTATTTAGATATTACTAGGAAAAGACTTTGCATTTTTTTGTACTGGCTAATGGCAGTAATTGCGTTGCTGCTTCTAAAATAACGACTTCCTGTTGTTGTTCTTTGTTTTTGATTCTTTTCACTTATCTTGGGGCATTGGGATCTTTTAGGGATCTAAAAAAAGGATCGCCTCCAACAAATTTGACCTAAAATTGTCTTTTCTAAACCGTCTTTCAGTTTGCTCTTGGAAACCTTCCAGAGAAACCTTAAATTCGTCGTAAAGTCGTCTCCTTAAAATTCTTTTTTGAAATTCGTCTCCTTAAAATTGTTTTTTGAAATTCGTCTTAAAAATCTCCCAAAATCGTTCTTTAAATACGTCTTTTTGTTGGAAGCCTTAGAAAAATCGTTCCAAAAGACGATTCAAATTTTGTCTTTTTTGAAAATTCTTGTTTTAAGAGGACGAATAATTTGTCAAAAAAATCATCCCAAAACAGGACGAATAATTTGTCAAAAAAATCATCACAAAACAGGACGAATAATTTGTCAAAAAAATCATCACAAAACAGGACGAA
>JAUBWS010086520.1:0-25411 GCA_032270445.1 Darlingtonia californica | reverse complement strand
GCCAATTTTTTCAAACTTGTAAACCATTTTTAGTATTATGATTATTTTTAGTGGCGAAAATACATACATACATACATTCTTGTTTATATATTGTGAAGTCAAAATTTTTTTGCAATATAATTTTTGAAAGGTTGAGCATTATTTTTTGGTGCAAAATGACTTCTTCACGATACAAAAATTTATTCCCTAGCTGCCTGTGTGTAGCTAAGACAGTAGGATGAGAAGAATCGGGTTTGTACCGCAAAAAATACTCACAACATTTGTTCTACTCAATAAAATGGGAGTACTCATGAAACTACTTTTGAAAAGATATTCAAAAAAGAAAGTTTTGAGTATAATCGTTTTCTATTTTGTCTTGTAAAGAGTAAACAAACACAATTTAGCTATAACATTATGCTAATTATGACAAAAACATTTTGAAATAATCAAAAATTGGCAGCTGGCAAGGTCAATGTAACTAAGCTCTCCCTTTCTTGCAAATCAAAAGTCAAGAAAAAAGAAAGACAGCAAGCAATCTCAGCAATCTCATGAATTTTCTTTAGTTTCTAGATGTTAGCTAGTGATATAGACTTTATCATTTTTCACGGTACAATCCCTTTATACTTTGATATATATATATTTTATATATGTTTGATATATTGTTTGAGAAAAAAAGAAAATCATGTATTGTGAAAATAGAAAATGACTTTTTTTGGCATCGCAATCATAGGAAAATGGATTGTATTTTGCAATCATGATACACTTTTAAATCTAACTATCACTAGGTATGTGCCGACCTAGCCTTGAAAACCATACCTACCCTTAAAGAGAATATCTTTTGACAATTTTTACAAGTTTTAGGATCCTGCTCAAAATTTCGTGATTTTGGGACCCTTGGCGGGAAGTGTGTTTTTTACAATCGGGTAGTTTCTGGTCAAATATGTTTGGTGGAAAAAACTACCTGACACACAGGCACTTCCTAAAAAATGTGAGCACCAACTTGAATCTCAGAAAGTTTCCCTGTTTTCTCTTTCTTTAATAAGCTGCCCTTTTAAAGTACGCTGTGTAGAGACAAAAAGGTACTACAGCCAATAATTACCCTTACGTAGTCCAGTTTTTAGCATACAATACAATTAGAAAAGAATTAGACCAAGCAAATAAATTTGTTTTACTTTTATCTAGAAATGGTGTGACATGAAACTTCTAATATTTAAAAAATTCTTTACAATGTATTTCCTCATGTTTTTTATGAACTTATTATATTATTACTTATTAATAATATGTTTCCCTTATGCCCAATCCACGAAAGCCCAAAAAATTCATTTCTTTCAAAATTTTGGGAAATTCCATGCAATAAATTTTGTCTCCAGAAAATTTTTTGTAAAATTGCCTGATTTACAAAAAATCTTGAAAACCAGCTTCTAAGAAACTTACAAAGTGGGGGAATCTCACTGCCTGTTAGAAAAAGTCTGATTGCAAACGCAATAACATATAACATGAATACACTAATAGTTCCCAGTTATTTGAATTTCAATGCGAGCGCGCAGAAATGAAGTAAACTCGTAAAATTTTGTTCAAAAATATCCCTTAGCTTCCATGGGACATGGATATTTAAAAGCTTTGGTAAAGTTTTACAAATGAAACATTATTTAGGCATGAGTGACATATTGTGTTTGTATAATTTTACTTCCATTTCTGTGCACCTATGTTGAATTAACAAACAACTGTGAACTTGTGTATTAAAAGAAGAGAAAAATTGAGAATAAAAAGTGATAAACCCATTGGTGAAATTGAATCCCTGTGAACTGTTTGGATTTCCTAGTAGCCATTTTCGACTCAAAGTTTAATCCAAATGAAATATTACGTTATAGTTAAAAATGGGTTAAAAAAATTTGTAAATGATTGTTTTCAAAAAGTTTTGTTGGTCAGATCAGATGAAAATGTTATCCAATACATATTTCAATTTCAACATCTTCACGAAATTTATTTGTTTTGCATTTCATAGTTATGAATGAAATTCCATATTCAAACTGGTGATTTTACTTGTTCAAACAGTAATCGTATACAACTATTTTTGTTCTATGAAATCAACAAATATCTGTGAAAGGTGTTAAAAATTGGAACCAGTTATGAAAATTCCAGATAAGATTTTTGGGTAATTCACTAAAATTGCTAAAATAGGCACCTGCAAAGCATTTCTAAAGCAATTATTCGCGAAATTGAATACCTGCAAAATACAACTTTTTTCAGCTCGTCAAAATTGAGCATTAAGGTATTATGTTACATGATAAGTCCCTCGTCTGTGCTCAGATGCTACCACCCATTGTACATCAGGCCAATAGATTGTGGTAAGTGACTGATATGATTAATTTGTGATATAGGATGATGTATTTGGTGATGAGTATCATGGATTATGGAAAGTTTGTTATGATCGACCAAATCGAGGATTGACATCTTCGTGTTTTGAACGAGTTGGTGATGGTAATGTGACTACTCTTCGTTATTCTGAATTTTGACAATGTTCTGTCTTGCTTAGTTCAATTAATTTTGTTTATTTTAATTTCTGATATAATTGGATATTCCCTTCATAGAAAGATATGAAAGATATTGGTATTTTCTGTGAATCTATGAAATAAATTTTACAAATTTCACACTACAGGTTTTTCAAAGGTTTTTTTAGGAATTCAATTAATAAGGGTTATTTTTATTTATCAAAAATAGGAAAGTCACAAATTTCTTTAGGAAAACTTGGTTTTCTTGTCAGATTAACATAGCGTCAGCCCCCCCCCCCCAAGTTTTTGGGGGTACATAATTGAAAAATCAGTCCCAAAAAGCCTGGGGCTGCATATTTCCCTAATTTTTGGGGGTACCTACAGTCTTTGGGGGTACCTAGTCGATCTGGTAGAGAGTCTGGGGGCTGTTATTTATTTACCAACTAGTTACAATATTTATCAAACCAACCAGATCATATTTTCCTTTTTTTCTTTTTTTTAATTTTTTTTTTTAGTTTTACTTAGTGTTATAGGGGGTACCTAAATAAATTTATTATTTTGGGGATACCTAGATCTTTGGGGGTACCTAAACCCTGGCTAAGGCAAAGTTGTGTAAATGAATTGTTTTTCTGAAAAATGTACACACACCTGAATTAATTCATGACTTTATTTTATGTTATAGCTTATTTGAACAACGTTCGATCTGGAATGTGCTTATCATTTTTGCTATATGCTATTGTATTGGGTTACCTGATTGCAATGCAGTTCCGTTCAGATTTGCAGCTTACACCGATCGGCTTATGTCTCATTATATCATGTAAGGCTCCTTTCATTTTCGTAGCCATCCATTTTTCGCGTAGCACAGCATTCATTCTTTTTTCGTATAATGCACGATTAATGCAGTCTCAATTTTTATCAAGATTGCTTGATAAACAGAAAGATTAATACTCATTTTTATCATTTGTGTTAAAAAAGACTTTACCAATAAAATATGAAATGTTTTTTCACTGTATAGTTTAGCTGAGAAGTGTACTAAAAAAAATTCTGACTAATTTTTCACACAGATGATTGTTAAAGAAAATGCAGCATTGAAATCAATTATTAACTGAAGCCTTGAAAGATTAAATCCAACATTTTATTCAACATATCTACGGTCAAGTGATTGTTCAGACACGATTAAAATGCTGTGTACTTCTCGCCAACACACTTTTAATTGTTAGATGTCTCACGTCAGAAACTCTATATTTTTGAACCTAGTCATAAATTTCAAGTTTCTGAAACCTAGTCACAAATTTTAAGTTTCTGAGACCTAGCTAAAATGATAAAATAAATAAATTAAAATTTAGTTTCACCATGCAGGATTCGAAACGGTTACCTCTGCATTGCAATGCTGACTGACTCCTTACCCACTCGGCCATCGTGGCTTGCTCAACGTCAATATTTACAACCTAATATTCCGCTTTCAAAATACGCACCCATGCTAGATATGAATGTGAGAATCAAGGCTAATGAGACATTTCGGTGTTTATCGGAATCTCTATGAACGGAACATTTTTTATGCTTTTGTACGTCGGATATTTTGTTAATCGAAACACGTTTTCGATGGTCCCGGGTCAGCTTGAACCAGTTTGAATTACAGAGTTGAGTGGATTTAAAATTTGATTTCTGTTTCTTTTTAGCAATGTCTGCTCTTTTTGCTCTCACTTTATTCATTGCATCACAAGATATTCCACGTGTTCATTGGCTGTTTACCATCAAATATGGTTATTCGTTTGGTTTTGGTTGGTTTGGAATGTTGTCATCTGTTATCACTGGTGTTGTTTGCATCTCATTGCCAAAAATTGATTAAAATGTTAAAAAATGATTTTCATTGAGAAAGCGAAATGTGTTCCCTTGGAACCATTATAAATAAAAACATAACAGTCGAACCTCATTGGGAAATCGAAAAATTTGCTTATCCACTATGAAAAGAAGCAGATTAAGTATTAAAAGAAAAAAATACAACCTTCTTGCTATTGGCTGAAGTAATTGTACAAAAAGATTTTTTATGGATAAATAAATACAAAGAAAGGGAATTGCTATCATTCTTAACAAATGCGTTTGGTGATAAATGATGAATTGAAACATCAACATTATGTGAATTTGTCATTTTCAAAAGCGTCTTTTGATATCAATTCCCAGTTTATTTGTTTCGATAATATTTGGTAATTTTAAGCATGATTTTTTATATTTATACATGTTTCTAACGTTCACGGGGACTAATTTTGCATTTTAATTACCTTACTGGGCAAAAACAAAATACCGAACCTATTCGTAAGATTTTACATAATTTCGAGTGACAAAGATTGATACAATAGGGAAAGATGTGAGGAATTTTGAATTCAAGGAGTAGTAGAAGAGCCTGTAGTAGGTTTTTGTCTTACTGTTGAAGTATGTACATGTTTCACTGGAAATGTACAGTCCACGAAATTCTTTGTCCTCTTTATCAAGAATGAGTGCCTTATGTATGTAATCAAAAAAACTTTGTTTAGATTTTTAGTGTACCTATTATGTTGTTTATTTTTGTATATATCATTTACCAATTTGTGGGTGATTGAAATTTTTTTATATGAAAAGTCTATTCTTTTTTTTGTTAACAATGGTAAATAAATTGATTTGATATACAATTTTAATAGTAACCTAAAGTCTTGTCTTTATCCCTAGGGTAAGGGTGAGCTCTACCACCCATTTTGTTTTTCAACTGCGAAATAATTGCAAATTACGAAACGTCTTTATGAAATTCAAAAATTCATTATTGGGAAGGGTAGACTAAAATAACATTTTTCCTCCAATATTTTCCGTACGGCATTTCCAAGTATTTCCCGTTTGGGGTTTTTAATCCCATTTTATAGCTTTAAAATTCCGACTAGCTGTCGTAGTCTGTAAGAAAACAACGTTATATTTTTTTGTCGCACTTTATTGTATTTTATATACATTATATTTATTTTTTTCCAGCTTTCTTTTTATTTCCTCCCTTTTTCTTTCCGCCCTTCTTTTTCCCGCCATTTTGTTTGAGTGATTTTCGCGTTTCATAACCACGCCACAGCGCTTGGATCTTGATAGATGCTCTCTTCCTTTCTCGTTCTTCTTTTTCTTTTTGTTTCTTTTCTTCTGCAATTACTCTTCTCTCTTCCACTATAACATCATATTCCTTTTGAAGGTCAACAAAATGTGATTCTAACTCCTTAATATCCACCAAGTCACGCTGGTTCAATTGTCTCAGTTCATCAATTTGGTCCTGAGAAGAAAACATTAAAATGCCATATAGTAGGTTGTGTTAAGGATAGTCGTTGATAATTTTCACAAAACTTGACAAAGTCTTTAAATGAAATATATCAAATTAAGAGATTTTGCAACTACTGTCGAAAGAAAGCCGTCCTATGTCAACCAAAACATAAAAAAGTTTCAACTAAGCTAAGTCTCGACCAATTTTCAGGAGAGAAACCTGGAAAAACCATCAAACTGATGTGAATATTTATTATTATGTTAAAAAGAACCTAGCTATAAAGCCTAGTATTGTTTCTTTCCCTTTGCGATATTCTTCTCTAAGATTTTGCTAGAATGTTTAAGAGAGAAATAGATGGGAACATGCAACTAAAACCAACCTGTCTCCAGCCCATATCTTGGTCATATTTCAATATCCAGTTAAACAATTCTCCTGCTAATTTGAATTTTCTTTTCCTCAGTTTTGATTCTTGATCATAATCGACTATTCTCGTTTTTCTTGCTTTATCCTTCAACGAAAGTGATTCGACTTTGTGTTTCTGATTCTTATTTTGTAGAGACATTTGATTGGAAAGGATTTGTTTGGCTGCATCGTTCAACGTGGTGTTATTTTGTTCATCGACTGTAGCTTTGATACCTTCTAACCTTTGCTGCAATTGCAATATTTCCTTCTCTTTTGCAGCTATCTTTTGGAATGAGAAACGTACATCTATTTCAGTCATGATATTAATAATTTATGCTGCGATTTATCACAGTGCAAAAAAAAGGTCACGAGCTTTGTAAAAAAAATCGCGAAACTGTTAGAGGAATTAGACGGGTATAAGATAGATTGTTCCATTGCTTTAAAGAATGCTAGCGTCAGCCTGACTTCTTAAATAATATTGTGTGCCTAATTATTTCTATTGTTTTCTAAAATATTCACGGAATTCGTATTGTTTCATTTTCATTCAAATGTGGTAAATTGCAACAGGATTAGAGGATTATCACCTTTTTTCGAAAAAGGAAAAGATTCTTTTGTTTATAACTGTTGTTAAGTATTACTAGCACTGATTCTGCTTAAACACGTTCGTTTACTTTAAGTAAATGGTTCCTTTCGTGGAATTCAGCTTCTTTTTATTCGAAAATAAAATTGCGCTCGGTGCTTTTTCCTTTAAAGTAAAGTTCGGTGGAAAAGGTCTACCTAACAAGGCATTTCACCACCTCATCTAAAACTACATGGCAAGCCTCTGATTAACGAGACCAGACTTGATAAATTTTACTAGTAAAAAGTCTACAATCGAATAAGCTGGCACCAGTGCGCGCCTCCGCAAACTCATACAAACGTTAGTGATATTGAAACTTTACTTGTGGTTTCGACGTTTTCTTAGCTTTACTCAAGAATAGGAAAAAAATAATTTCATGTGATACTTCTAAGACAAAAATGTATGCATCACTCACTATCATATCTTTCTCTTTGACTTTCTCATTCAAAGATTTTTGCAAATGAACTATGGCATTTTGTGCATGACGAGCTTTCTCCATCGTAAGCAACAAATATTGCCAACGTAGTGTTTCCTCTTCTCTCTCAGTCAATAATCTCTCTAACATAACCTCCCTCATTTCTTCAAAGTAACTGCTGATGTTCTCTACTTCAGTAATTTGTTCCAACCCAGCGGAAGGTTTGAAAGACGAAAGAAGAACGCGATTTTGAGTACAGTATCTGAAAAACGAAAGAAGAGCTGTTCTTTTGAGCGTAATGAATTAGGCTTGACTGATATTTGTTTTAAACAGCCTCACTCACCCTACAGTTGCGGAATCAGATAAGGCTGATCGCAGACCTTAATGGAAGCTCGCGCTTTCGCGTGTGGCGAGGTCTGCGTTCAGACTAGGATCAAAATAGCTCGCGCCGGAAGGACGTCCAAAGTTGAATCCTGAAGTCTGATTGCAGACCTCACCACACGCGAAGCTTTGTGTTAACACTTCGTCCGCGGGACGCGTTCGTTAAGGTCTGCGATCAAATTAGTTGAATCCTACTTTAGCCTCATTCGGTCTCTACACTAGTTTAGATTAGGGTCTCCATCTATGAAGATACTCAACTCGTGGGCAACAAAAATTTATCCTCAGCGAACCAAGCGTGCACCAAAAATGATCCCGTACCCGTACAATAACGTTTACTCTTTTACGTAAAATTTTACCTCGTTTTCAAATATCATTTTTTGAGCAACATTTTTTAAGAAAAATTTAACGTTGATATTACATCCCCTGGGAATTGTTGTAGCACAGTTAAAAATTGGGAACAAGGCTGTTACATGTATTGAGTAATTTGTTTGCGTTAAAGTCTATGGAGGATCTTTTTTATGTGAACTCACCGTAATATGGTTGTAGTTGAGATTGTCAAACTTTCTTTATCGAATTCTATATCATCCACGTTTTTTGAAATATATTGATGTCGAATAACCAGCTCTCTCAGTTCTGGATCAGTAATACGAAACAAATGAGCATCGTCTTCAATAAGCCACAATAAAACTTGAGCTTGGTTTAAATTCTTCAAAGTGCTCTGTATAGTTCGGTATATTCTCTCAGTTTCGACTCGGTCAAGCTTACGTTTAAAAGGTTGTAAGTTAACTAATTTCTCAGTGCTCCCTAACCCATCTCGATGGCTTAATTGTCTTGTACACGGACGTTGAACTTCATGGATCGTTGCCATTTTTTTTTGTTTTATCTTAACTTGTGTACGGTTATTTTTATGGCAGATTGTGCATACACAAATTTGACGTCAAATGATGATGTAGTTTAAGGGCCCATGTTGTTTGATATCTTGTGAGACAAACTTTATAAAATTCATCAACACTATAGGTTTAATAATACGTAAAAAGATCAGATGGTAAATTTCAAAACCTACACATTTTCAATCATATGATGGATGGTGCATCAGGATTTCAAAAATTTGCACTGTCTGGTAACCTGATATTCAGATGTCTTATTTCCAACCGACACGCTAAAGCTGTAAAGGTCACATGGGAAAAATAACATCTGACGAAAACAGCCGTGCCGCTTTCATGATTTATCCCAAAAATCTTGGGACGTGCCGAAGCGCCAAAACCACGGTTTTAGCTAATACAGCTCCTCACGAACTTCAAAACAAAAACAAACGGCAACCATTAAACTGGATCCAGTCTTTTTTTAAAAACGTAAGCGTGCCAGGCAGAAAATAACCAATCTAAATATCAGGTCACTGTCTGAAAGTGTTCAATATCGGCTTAAACACTTTTTCCAAGACGGCTCTAAATCAGTTCGCTTTTTTATGTTTATTGCATTTTTATGCTCTTTGGCTCCCTGCAAAACGACAAATTTTTCTCTTAAATTCTTAAAAATCCTCAAACAATTGCCTTTGTTAGATCAAAATGGCTAAACTGTTGCAAATTTTTTTTTCGAATATCACCAGCCGAAAACATATTTCAGTTTTAGTTAGTATTTCTCGAAAACATAGAAAAAACATCAAACGTACAAAAAATTGTTATTTCCAAATGTAAAATTGCTAAAAGTTATAAATAGATACATACTACATTAACTAAATAATTAAAAAACACAAAATATTAGGGTTATGTCTAGTTAACTGTAAAAATAATTAAAAGATACAAAATAATATAAAAATAAAATATTTATATCATATAACTTTTAATAATTAATATCTAATAATATCTAATAACTTTTTTGTTCATTAGCACTAATTCTTCAATCTGTTTTCCAATAAGTTGCTAGGACCGAAAGAAAGGGCAAAAACAGGGTTTTTTGTCACAAATAGTTTTCCCCCATATTCTCAAAATCTATTCATTGATACCAAATTCATTGATTTTGTTTTAATGTTAAAAAAGATACAGTACATTAGTTTGAAGAATCAGTGCAGAGAATAAAACACAGGCTTTAGAGTCATGCGCAGTAAGATATAATTAGGATGGGGAAATTCATTTCATTATTAGCAATCCTAATTTTCGCGAATTTTTTGCCGAATTAAGCATCTGCTTCAGCCACATCAATTATATTCGCAAAAATATCAAAACGTAAAAAATTCGTCAAATACTATTGTAACCCCAGGTAGAAAGAGGACAGCAAAATCGTAAGAAGGGAAAACTTTCGGTTAATGTTGATGATTTTGTTTTCATAATATCAATCAATCAAGTGGTGAAATTCAAAGCCAAAATATTTAACAAAAATTTCATGTAATTTGTGAAAATTATACGAAATCTAAAGTCAGTTACTACATTTTCTATTTTTCTCAGAATATATTTAACACTTATAAGGAAAATAATAGCTCGTTTAATAGAAAATTCAGATTGGAATAATAATACTCAAGAAAAATAATAGTCATATTTTGGGCCTTCTTTGAAGGATCGTAAATTCAAAACTGTAAAAGCTATTAGAAAATAACATCGGTTTTTCATGTTAAATACTTAACTAAGGTACTGCTCTTTATTTCTGACTATTTCTGAACTTACCAGGAATTAAGTTCCTTTCGAAACTTTCTTTCATTTCCTGCTTCGATTGCTGTTGAGTATCTCTCATTAATTGCAAATGCTTAGATACCCATTCCTGATTTTTTTCATCGAAATATTCTTCATAATATCCATCTCGTAACCGTTGATATAGCGAATCTTCTTCCATATCATCTGTTTTCATCTCTAAAGCTTCACGTAACATCTTTGCTCTTGCTTGTGCTCGTGATTCTGACACCTAAAAAACGGTTTTTACCTCATCTTTCACTTCTAATCATTTCTTTATCGTACTCACATTTTATTTAGTTACGTGCATTGTATGTAGTTTAATCATTAACTTGTACAGTATTAAAGGTTTTGATTGGTCGAGATGTCAAACTTGTACAGTATTAAAGGTTTTGATTGGTCGAGATGTCAAATAAGAAAGTACAATTAATCCTAACTAAGAAAAAATGCTTCAAAGATCACACGTCCTTTTTGACGAGAACAAATTAATATTTTTTCCTAGTTACTCGTGATTAAACGATATTTGTACTTTTAAACATGAGCAGAACTCCTAATTTTGAAAAGTGGACTTCGTTTAACTTTTGAGGTTTTTCTTTTGCAATCTTCATTTGTCAAAGCTGTTACCATATGGCTTTCATGCAGTAATGATAATCGTAGATAATAATTCCAAAAAATATACAAAATTACTTACCTTTATAGGAAAGGTATACCGAGCAGCCAAAAAGTTTGATGCTGGCGGTCGTGCCGAGTGCGGAATTAAATTTCGGAATATGGCAATCCGGCCAAACTTCGGTACAGCGGCGGCTGAAATAAAAAACAATGAATCTCTTGTAAAACCAGGGCTTTTATACATCGCGGAAAAAAGCTTTCAAGACAATCTTAAGTTTTCCTTATAACTCTCAGGCCTCCCACAGATAAAAGTTAACGTTTTAGGAGAATTTTAGGAATATTTTTCCCGAATTTTGTACAAGCAAACCCCTTTAGGTAAAAGCTGGTAATATCTTTTGAACTATAAAATCTAAAAGGCATTTTCAGAGACTTACTGAGAACAGCTTTTGATGAAAGAAAATGACCAAGATTATCTCACTATGGCTAGTATCAGCGCAATAGTACAGCAAACAAAGTTGAAAGAAACCTAAACTAGCAAATAATATCTTTTTGCATTAAGTTTTGCAGAGCCCCCGTTTTACAGAGTATTGAAAATACGTTAATAAAACGATTAAATATTAATTTCAATTGCTATAAGAATCAGCAATAAAATTACAATAAGTGCTGTGAAGAAAAAAATGGTAGAAATTACACGTGAGAGATTCCGACAAATACCGAAATGTCTCATTAGCCTTGATTCTTACGCTTATATCTAGCCTGGATGCATATTTTGAAAGCGGAATATTAATATTGACGTTGAGCAAGCCACGATGGCCGAGTGGAAAGGGAGTCAGTCTTGTAATGCGGAGGTCCCCGGTTCGAATCCTGCATGGTGAAACAATATCTTTCTCTTATCACTTTAGTTAGGTTCAGAAACTTAAAATTTGTGACTAGGTCTCAGAAACTTGAAATTTGTGACTAGGTCTCAGAAACTTGAAATTTGTGACTAGGTTAGAAACTTAGAATTTCTGTCGTGAGAAATCCGTGAGACATCTCGGTATTTATCGGTATGTCATATGAGATATTTGAACCAGATTTTTGAGGGTTTTAAAGATAGCAAAATGGTGTTCCCCTGATGGCATAGACGGGGATTTTTGTTTAGTGATTCTACATAATCATACGAGCATTTGTGCCAATTTTCGTCCCTATAGTGTTTTTTCTCTCTAGGTAGAAACCTTTATTTATTCATTACAAGGGAATGTACACTACACTACACTAAACTTAAGAGTTTCTTCAAATGTGTATATTTTCGCATTAAACTACATTACTCAGACATATGCACGAAAAACATCTGGGTAAGCGTAAACCCCTCTACTTTGCCTTTGTAGACCTCGAAAAAGCTTTTGACAGAGTACCAAGAAAAGTTATTTGGTGGGCAATGCGGAAGCTGGGTATTGAGGAACGGACTATACGATCTGTTCAAGCGATGTATGCTGGTGCAGCTTCAAGCGTCCGCATAAATAATACTTTCAGTAAAAAGTTCGGTGTGAAAGTTGGAGTCCTTTGCTCTTCGTTATTGTACTGGAAGCATTGTCACAAGACTGTCGACGCGGCTGCCCATGGGAGCTTCTATATGCAGACGATTTAGTCATCATGGATGAATCTCTGGATGGCCTTATCAATCAGTTCTCTGCGTGGAAACAAAGTTTAAGTGCAATAGGAAATCCTGTTAACTTGTCTAAGACCAAAGCACTTGTCAATAATACTCTAGCCGAACAGAAGGTTATCCCAAGCAAAACTCCATGTGGTGTGTGTAAGCGTGGAGTTGGTAACCACTCAATCTACTGCCAACACTGCCGTCACTAGACACACAAGCGTTGCTCTGATGTAAAAGGGCGGTTAAAACCTGACCCATATTTCAAATGCAGGACTTGCAGACAGGTAAATTGTGTCACACCTCAACCACAAGAGAAACACGTACACATCGGCAATGACGAAAATAGTTAATTCGTTCTACTATTTAGGTGACGTCACTGGTGAGTCTGGTGGATGTTATGATGGAAAAAGTTTCATGAACTGATACCTATTATTTGTAACAGAAGCTTCTCTCTACGAAATCGAGGACGCATAGACAACGCCTGCGTTAGAGTTGTACTGTTATATGGGGAATCATGGCCCGTGAACGGAGAAGACACCTCACGTCTCACTAAAGCTGACAATTCCATGATGAGACGGATATGTTCAATAAAGTTGTCAGACAGATACCCAATTTCACTACTACATGAAAAGCTGTCCCTAAGGTCGGTCAAATCGCACAAAAAATCAAGTCGACTGCGCTGGTTTGGTCACTTGGTAAGAATGGCTGATGAAGAATGCCCAAAAGTCATGCTGAATTTCAATGTAGCCGGAACGTATCCTAAAGTAGATCGATCCCAAAAGAGATGGATCGAAAACGTAAACAAAGACATGAAAGATCTGAAGATCATTACAGACCTTGCTCTCGACCGTTGTGCTTGGAGGAAATAATCAAAGAAGGCGTCCAACCCCCATGTACGGGAAAACAGTGACGGAAAACGTGTGATAAGGTAAGGTATTAAAAGGGTAAAAATAAACTTCCTAGTTTGGTGAATTATATGACACAAAAGTGTAACTATGTTTTGTTTTCAAATAAATAATGAAATTCTTCGTATGCCTCAAGAGAAATAAAAAAGTGGACGGAAAAGAATTAGAAGATTAGAATTCGCATTTGGAAATTTAATATTAGTCTTTTTGTTTGGAAGTAAGTGGAAATATATTTTCCTGACACAAGAACTTTCAGATATGAGGATCTGATGATTCCTTCTCCTTATGACTTTGTGATATCTGAGGAACCAAAGTTAAGTCTAATCCGCCTCTTTCTATTTGAAATGCTTTATTGCAATGACTGTATGTGTCCTTCTAGAAAACCTATAATCTGCCCTTTCAATTTAGTGAAAATGAAAAGTCTTACACACATTCTTTTATTTAAAAAGTTGAAAATTTCGTAATTAAAAATAATGGTCAACGACACACTGCAAAAAAACATTTCATGCATGATTTTAAAATTTTAGGATTTTAGGAAAATATTTCAAGTTTTAGGAGATATTAGGTTTCAGCATTTTTTGGAATTTTAGGAGGTGTGGGAGGCCTGAACTCTTTTTGACCATAAATTCCATGCTTTTTAAAATTGAGATAACAAAATTTCTTATGTCCTGCTCTGCCAAGCCTGTATCAGATCCCAGAAATACCGGATGATATTTTTCCCTGCTTATCAAGAATGACTTTCTTCAGTAAGTACAGGGTGTCTTATGTTAAAATTGTTATGTCATGACTACAAAATGCAGTCAGTATACACATTAATGGTACCATTATCTACAGTAGTTTTCGATATATAGCCATTTAAAAATTGATACTTTTAACTACCAAACAGTACAGAAATGGTCGATTCAAACTTTGAGTTTATTGACATTTAACTACAAAGAATGTAGACAAACAGCATGGAAAATAAAGTCATACTTACCAACAAATTCAAACGATTGATTACCATGCTGATGTGTGGCCCAATTATATCGAACATTCTTCTCTTCAGACTCTTCATTTGCATAATCGTAGAACGATGTTTCCGCATATTTATCAGCATTCCAATTCGGATTTAAATACAGCAGAAAAGTATATTCAAACTAAAAGAAAGAAAACTCAAAACGTCAAAAAATCTAGTGGATGATAGTACTTTAAAGGGAAAAACTTTCGCGGGAAGAAAGTTTAAGGTTTGCGATTCAGCCCGATATTTTCGTAATTCGTGTGAATAAACTTTCGCGACTGAAAGAATTTTGAAAAATTCGCGAAGTTAGAAAAGCCCAAAATACACGGAAACTTTTTTCTCGCACGTGATAAAGTTTTAAGGTATACGAGGCGACATTAAGAAAATTTAACCCTTTAAGCACCAATGTCGACACTTACGTGGACGTGACTAAAAACTTTTTCACGGTCTTGGACCCTGGGAGGCCGCATAGAAGCACCGCGACCCATGTACCAGGTGGCGACCCATTATGTCCAAAGTTTTTGAGAATCTGGAAATATTCTGGCAATCATAGGGTCATGTCTAGAAAATTCAAATGAGCTTTGAGTACTATAAAATACTTACTTCTTCGTCTGTACAGTCAATGTGTATACGAGTATGGTGGGTATGTTGTATCAAGTTACAAGACACATCGTATGGATGCCAACCGGTATGATTGGATAAATACTCTGCCAGTTTTGTTACCACAACATGGTAAGGTGTGTTTAGCACTCTCTCTGGCTGTAAATAAAAATATGAAAATAACCACAATTTTTAAAACAACAAAACATCAGAAAATTCACGGAGGAGTGGTATTTCTTCACTAATATATGAATAACAGTAGAGAAAACTATAGGCTCCTCTACACCGGGGTAGGTGGAAATAAAACCAGAACTACTTTATGTGGAAGAATGGGCAAGGGGTTATACTGAGTATAGAATCTCGTGGTGAAGATTTTGACACTTTCAAGGGGTCTTTCGAGGCACTTTCTTTCGGTGCTTAAAATTGTATATCCTATAGTAAGCGTCTAATTCGGAAACTCGCAAAAACTAAATTGCCTGTGTACTTTTTGGAACAAAAACTTGATGAAACCCCAATGGTGACATCTTTTAGTCTCGTGACTTGAATTTTGAAGTAGTTATGCATTATGGCAACGAGGTCTTTCCGTCCTTCTCTGTTACTCAACTTCAGCCTCTTTTCCTTCATCCTTCAACAGTTCCTTGTAGGATTGACTTTGAGAGTTCTGAAGATCTTGATACATGTCCATACCTCTTTAGTTTGCGTCGTTTAACTGTAGTAAGGAGTTCTTCGTATGGTCCAATTGCTCTTCTGATTCTACTATTTATTTCATCATTGGTGATATGATCTCTGTAGGAGATCCAGGAGGACCCAGTATTCTTTGAAAGGATTTCGTCTCAGTTGTGTCTATCCTCTTCATTATGTCTGACTGTCAGTGTCCATATCTCGTATGAATATAAAAATATTGACATTACTAGGGAACGCATCAGTCAGATTTTGGAAGTTAATGAGATATTTCTGTTCTTCCATATGGTATTCAGTTTTACGAGTGCTGCAGTTGTTTGGCCAATTCTCGCCAACACTTCATGCTTGTAACCTTAACTTGATATGAATGCTCCCAAATATTTAAAATTTTGGGACACACTCCAACTTATCTCCATTTTCTCTTATGTCGGTGATAATACCATCGGCATTATTGATCATAAGTCTTCTCTGCACTTATCTCCATTCCGAAAGCTGTTGATGTTTTATCTATCGTTTCTACCAAGTTTGCTAATTCTCCTTCTGTCCCTGCAAGACCGTCAATGTCATCCGCAAAGCGTAGATTTAATTTGTCTGCCTCCGATACTGACTGTTCCTGTGTGGTCTAGTGCATCTGTCATGATTCTTTCTAGAAAGATGTTAAAGAGCGTTGGGGACAGTAAGCATCCTTGTTCAACCCCGATTATGATCCTGAACCATTCTCCAATATAGTAAGTAAGTAAGGTTAAAATATATTTCAAATTCAGATTAAAAATTTACATTTAAAATTTATCCGGTTTTCTTCCCGAAAACAAGGATGCATAAACTAAAATAATAGATAAACAAAAATACAAAAATACCAAATTGGTAGGGAATTTTCGAAGGAGCTAGACTGCTGAAAACAAGTAATTAAGTAAGTAAGTAAGTAAGTAAGTAAGAAATTTATTTGCCATTTGCAATAAAACGACTGGCGACCATCTCAAATAAAAAAAAATTTTAATCAGGGGAGATGGCCACCAAAAAAATATACTCTAAATAAATGTCAAAATATATAAAATACAAACATTTTAATAAAAACAACAGATTTATAACGATGATTTAAAGGAATGGAAGGTAGTTAACTGTAGGATGAAAGAAAGTAAAATTTAGCTAAATATTTCAGGCAATCTAATTTAAGCGTAGACATATTCTCAATGGAAAAAAAGTTTTGAAAGATGTTCCATGATAAAACACATTGATAACGGATTGAATGATCTTCAAAGCGAACTGTCGAGAGACCCTTGGTAGTTGTAATATACCCTTTTTTGTTCTGATAGAGTGACAATTTAAACGAGCATTAGAAGTTAATCAAGGTAAAAAGTGTTAAAAAGAGGGGTCGGTAAATTGCGGTTTAATAGCTGATGAACAAAATTAATATTAAGAAGCTTAACAAAATCAAAAAACGAAAGTATATGAAATTTTAAAATGAGAGGGGGAAAAGGAGCATTAAAATCTGAAAAATTGATCAATCTTAACGCATTTTTCTGCAAATAAGGACACGACGAGAATGAATATTATTATGCTGAGCCCGTGAACGTGACAAGAGTAGGTCATGTGGGAATTAAAAAGAGCATGAAACAACAATAAAGCAATATCTTTAGAGACAAAATGTCGAATTTTGCTAAGGGCGCCATTTGCACGTTTTAGTTTATCACATACAAAGTTAATGTGATTTTGCCAATTCAGATTGTCGTCGATATAAACACTAAAAGTATTTCACCGATTTACTAGGATACAGACGCTTACCATTTATTTTGAATCTAGCATCGTAGTTGGTTGATTTACGACGTGGCTGGAGCTCAGTTTTTGTCGAATTAAGGGAAATAAAATTGGCATTTAGCCAAATTACATAAACATTTCAAATCAATGTTCGTTTTGTTAGTTAACGACTTTAAAGAAAAATTGGAGTTAAAAAGCATAGTGTCATCAGCAAACAGGTTTACATTTGAAAACGGAATGGCTTCATGTAAATCATTGACATAAATTAAAAATTGAATCACCAGCATTTATGAATCAATCCTTTTCGTTTCAAGGCTTTCGCTTTGTTGTTAAAACTTTTACTCGAGCGAAGCAAAGATTCGGCAAACTTTCTGTTAACAAAACGTACGATAACTTTACGTGGACCTTGTAATTTAGGATTCTTTTTGAGGCGGTGACAAGCTTGAATATCACGAGACTCGATAGATAAATCAACTGCAGCCCCAATTCTTATTACAGTTTCCTCAAGATCAGTAATTGATTAAGGCAAACCACTAATTTCCACGTTATTTCGTCGGCGTTACTGTTGATTATCAACAACATCTCGCTCAACTTTAGTAAATTCAGTCCTGGGTACCATGGAAGATATTTCAATAAGATCTATCTTTAAGATAGCATTAGTGTCATTATTTTGATTAAGTTCATTTTTTAACTCATTTTTCTCAGATTTCAATGACATGTTTTCGTTTTGTAAATAAGTAAGAATTCTTCTTTCACGTTATCAATTTAAGTGAGAAGGTCAGATCTGTATAACTTCAAATGATGATGAATCAGTTCAAGAGTTACAGACTTACAGAATTCGTCACTGTCGTCATGAACTTCAATTGAATGGTGGAACACATTATCATGACAGGGTGGTGTAGATTCCACAGTTGATCTTGTATTCACCATTTCTTACAATATATGAACACTAGTTAAAAAAGTTCAGTGGTTAAAGTGAACGCCTACTTTATAGCGCCAAAATTCTTTTAACACGTCCGTTCACCTCAACGCACAGAGTGAGAATAAGGTTTGATCAACCATTGGCATTGTTTTTAAATTTCCTCATAGTCGCCCACAGTGCTGCATGCCAGACTACACGATAAATATCTCGTTGATGTTGCTGGTATTTCTCACATAATATCCGAAGATTAAATATATGTTCAGTCGTGCTGCGAACAGCCTGAATCCAGCCTGATCTTCCGCGATTATCATCTCAGCCTGAGGTTTTAGCCTATTCAGTATGATTCTCAGCATTACTTTGCTTGGGTGACATTTAAGGCTGATGGTTCGATAATTTTTGCACTGTTGGAGATTACCTTTCTTCGGGATGGTTATCACTAGTGACTGTATCCACGACGTTGGCCAATCACCAGTAACCCAGATCCTGTTGCAGATTAGTAATAATCTGTCTATCATCACCTCTCCTCCCGCTTGAATGAGTTCTCCAGGAATGTTGTCCACTCCTGCTGATTTACCCCTTTTCAGTGCTTTCGCAGCTTCTTCCACTTCTGAACGAAGGTGATTTTCAACGTTGGTTGGACTTGGGACGTTCAGTACTTCTGGGTCCCCATTGACATTGTGATTGAACATCTCTGAACAATATTCAGTCCATCGTTTTAATATCTCATTTCCTTCTGTGAGACACTCCCATTTTTGTCCTGTATGGTCGTTGTACGACATGGTTTAGTCGTGGTTAGGTTTTTCACCAATTGTTAGGCCTTTTTACTGTTGTTTCTCCTTAGACTCCCTTCAACATCCTTACATTGATCCTCAATCCAGACCTCCTTTGCCTTCATCATGTTTTCCTTGATTGACTTGTTGACTTCCTTGTACTGTCGTGCTCCTTCCAGTTATACTTCTTCTTTTTTAGTTCACGTCTTAAATTGCAAAGGTCGAGGATGTCGTTGGTGACCCATGGTTTATTAACTTGTCTACGCTTTCCAAGGATTTCATTGTCAGATTCCATCAATACATTATTAAATGATTCGATCATTTTATTCATGTTGTGGTTAATATTCTCTGCATCAATGACAGCAAGTGGAGCAAACTTCCCTCCGATCATTGCTTCGAATGCTTCTACTATTTCTGGATTTTTTAGTTTCTTAAGGTCGAATTTCATCCTTGTGAGACCCTCGTTCTTAACTCTTTTAAGGTGGAGTCGAAAGGTCATCATTACCAGATCGTGGTTACTACCAATATCCGCTCCCGGGAATGTTGTGTTTTGGCGACGTTAATACTAGAAACGCCTATTAATCATGATGTAGTCAATTTTGGTTTTGGTACTTTCCGTTTGGACTATGCCAGGTCATTCATGCGAGTATCAGGTTGTTAGTGCTAGCACCAGTTTTCATAAGCATCAGTACCCACCTTGGCATTCCAGTCACCTTGTAATACAAGGATATCTTACTTAGGGGTCGACAACCTCTTGTAGCCCGGCATAAAAATCTTCCACTACCGCATCGTCATAATCTGAAGTGGGAACATATGCTTGAATGATTGTGATATTAAAGGGAGTTGCTCTCAAGCGAATGGTAATGAGTCGGCTAGATATTGGTCGACAGCCCATGATGGTGTTGACTATATCTTTGTTTACGAGGATTTCTGCATGTGTTTGTCGTCTTTGCCACTGAAGAACAGTTTGTGGTTTTACCAGGTAGACATTTTACTGATTCCCTTCCATCTTACTTCACAGAGTCCTAGGATGGACCACCGATATCTTTCCATCTCATGGGTCAGTTGTTTCAGTTTCCCTGTATCATTTAGTGATCTTACGTTCCATGTGCCAGTGACAATGCTGTTTCTGCCACGAATTCGATTTATTTGTGCACCAGCTGCATATTTTTCACCTCCGTCCTGGTGTCCAACGGACAGCGCGGTCCTTGTTGACCCGGGGGACGTCCGATCCAGTATAGGCTGAGAGTTCGTTGTCATTTCATATAGCGTATCATGGGCAATATCAATGTCTGGCGGGGTCAATTCTCTCCAGACTAACCACAGCCGAGTCCCTCCAATATGAGGGTCACCCTGGTCGGGAGCATGTAGCCGTTTGGTATATCGTATTACCATTCCGCCCTGGCCGGTAATCTGCAACGAGGAGATCCTTCACCCAGTGGTGCCATGTTAACACAACCCCCTGACATGGTTTAGAAAATTCCGGAAAACAACGAAAGGGTCAGTCATTTACCTTATCATCTTGTTTACTATATATCATTACAATTTACAGAAAGGATATATTTTCTAGCGTAAACACTGTACTTTAACCATTAGAAATCTGATTGGACCAAGGACCACACACATAGCACATACGCATTTTACGTTGGGTTTTTCCCTCACCCTTGTAAGAAATGAAACAATATAATTTCTCTAAGTCAACATTCTGTGACGCGACATTTTAATTCAAACTTAAATTCCCCGTTCTTAAAGGACAAAGTAAAGAAATTTGATATGCTAACATTTCCATTCAACAAAATGTTCAAATCTTACTTTAACATTGTGTAAAACATTCTGTAATTTGTTTCTAGACATAAAAACTGCTCATAACTTTTACAAAATGACAATCTGTCCAGTTCGAATTTTTTTTCTTCCCGCATTTGAGGGTTGAAAAAGAGAAAAGAAAACGAAGTATAAACTAAATAAACTACACTCACCTTAAATTGGTAAATAAACTTGACATTATCATTGCTTTCGGACGAAGATGGGTCATAACTATTTGGTAACAAGGATCCACCATGCTGAACATAGTAAGAACGTATTGCGTTCAACATTTCTTTGGGTACAACGTTATCGAAGAAAGCTACTACATTTCCTTTTCTGTCGTAATATTTACCTAGCAGGTGATCAGCAGGATTTAAAGAATCCAAATCAAATTTATTCACTTGGTTGGTGAAAGGGAACGGTAACTTTGCTTGCTGCTCCCGTACAGTTTGTTCAGCCTGGAAAATTAAAAGATATACGTAATCAAGGTGAATTTCTGGTATTAGGAAGTAGGAAAAAGTCCTCCGAGAAATCGGAATAGGTCCTATATACCTAGAGTATCACAGTGCTTACCAGACACTGCTGATTACGAGCTCAAGGCGAACTGAATCATAGCGCATAGCTGATTCACTCGAACTACAAGGGAGACCATTCATCAGAGTGTATTCTCGAAGAGTAGAACCTCATGAAGTTTCTCTGAAAACAAGTATTTCGCTGTAGTGGTATATGTGAAAACAAAAGACGTATTTACATGCAAAAAATGTTATGTCAACACAAGTAGCAAAGTAATTATATAGTAAACGAACTAGGTTTTGAATCTACGCATTGATTGCCATTGAAACTTAACGAAGCCTCGTATAGCCGGAAATCTTTGGATGTATGTCATTTAACTGTCTGAGATAGAAATTTTAGCATTTTTCAAATAGCACCGACTGTATATCTCGCAAGCACAGTGATAGGGGTGCGAAATTCTCGACGGAGTCAATGCAAGTTTTTTGGATAACGGAGAAATGCCGTTGTGGATATGGTGGAGTGCGTTCCGAGCGCTGGGCAAATTGGTACTTAATTCAGGAAAAGTGAAACTCTTAAGTGAAATTTTTAACCATAAAGTTGAGCTGTCAGGAATGAAAGAACTATTTTAGAGATAATTTCAAAATAAATAGCTTCAGCTTTTTAACCGATTGAGTTTAATATCCATTCTTCTCTTCACTGTTTTACAGAATGAGAAGACTGAATATCAGGTGTACAGTTATGATTTTGTTACTGGTAACACGACAATTCAATCTTTAACCATAAAGGTGTATGTTATCAGGAATGAATTAAATATATTGTTGGTAGTAACGGGAATGTTAAAACAAATAACCGTTTTAAATAAATCTTTACCAAAAGTGTATAATAATCTAATATGTGTTAAATTTTTGTTGCCAGTGACAGTATATGTAATTATTAGTGACCGTATTATTTTAAGACGGGCATTTAAAATTTCTGGAAGGGCTAGTTTCGATTTTCTAAAGGGTAAATTATATACTATAATAATTATTATATGTGGTAAAAAAATCAGGTTTAGTTCTTTAAACGGTTGATTGTATACTAGGTATTTTTGTTACCGGTGTTTCAGAAAACAAGTTTCATTTTCTTAACCACTGACTAAATCTTTCAATGAGAAAAGGTATTTTTTGTTACTGGACACAAATAAAATTTCAGAGAATAGGTTTATTTTTAATAACTGGTCACCATTTGACTAAAATCTGTCAAAAAAAAATAAAAAGGTATTTTCGTTACCAGCCACACATAAAATTTCAGAAAACACGTTTTCTTACTTTCTTAACCGCTGAATGAAAACTAAATACTGTCAATAAAAAAATGTATTTTTTGTTGCCGGTCAATAATAAAATTTCTGAAAACAAAGTTTGATTTTCAAACTCATGAACAACAGTTAAAATCTGTCAAAAAATAACCGGCATATTTAATGGCAGCTGAGGATAAGATGTCATGATTTCATTTTTTGACCGACGACTAAAGGATTAGAAATATAAAAGGATAAAATACTGTAACATTTTTGATACAGGTAATATGTCTAAATCATCTCATTTTGCATGAAAAATTTCAATTAAAAGTATTGCCACTTACACCTAAACAACTTAGAAACCAGACTTGCTAAATGGTTTGTAAAGATTACCTGGTAAGCGATTTTTTAAATTATTTCATACTTAAAAAAAAAGCAATGAAAAATTTCTGTCTTCTTGGTTGGTAATAATCTAGCTATAGTATGTAGGTACAGGTAGGTAGTAGGATGTAGCCAACTAACAGCTTGGTAAACTAAAACTGGCTTTGAAAATACTAGATAAAGTGCAAGTTCCAATTAGTTTAACATAAAAAAAGCAAAAATTTCTCGTTACTTTGTTTATAGTGAAATATAATTCAAAAAAATGATTCAAAGATAATTATTTTGGCTTTTTGCAGGCCACTTGCAGGCTATATACTTGTTTCTTTACATTTCATTTCTCTACTGCTTCAGTTCCTGATTTATTTGGGTTAGAATGTCGAAAAAACGACGAAAATCATTCATAACACTTAAACAGTTGATAATACAACACCCTTTCGGGGCCTTTTCTGAATGTTGGTTGTCAAAGTCAATCAGAGATAGCAAAACATTCACCATTTTTGACAACCTTAAGAAGCAAAACCGTTTAGGAAACTCTAATTACGTTAATCTTCTGACCCCCTTTTAAGGTTATATGCCATGAAAATATTTGGTCTTTTTTGCAAATTTGGATTTCTTAATCATTTCGGATCTCAGATAAAACTAAAAATACAAAGAAGAACCATTTTATTTGTGATTTTAAGACCCTATCGTTGTCCAACAACAACACACGGGAAAAATGGCACATTTCACTGACCATCACCTTAATGCCGTCAAGTTTTCTAACATGGACTGGATTGCTCAGATGATAGGGCGGTTGCACTAGAAATGCAAGAAAATGTGAAATCTCACTTTCCCAAGTCTAATGAAGATTGATCTTTTGGTGTGAGACTATTTATAGCTGTTCATTTTAACAAAGTTTGACCTAAATCTGATTATGAGATATTTCCGCTAATTGCACAAGATCTCGCTAACCAGAAAATTTTATTTCAGAAAATTCAAAAAGATTAGTCATGAAATATGAAGCTACCTCATATGCTTTAGCAGCTTGCTGGTACACATCTACATCGTTTGTTAACTTCAAAAACACCCCATACAACGAATTCTCATAACCCATACCAGGTGGCCGGAAAAGTGTTTCGACCGGGCCGGTCCACATAACAATACGGTAATTCTTGGGATAAACAGAGAAAGCAATTTCATCATCGTCACTATAAAAAGCCTGGTCACCGTATATGTTCTTGTTGTAATTGTTTGCCAGGAAGATCCGAACGAAGATCTCATCTGACTTGATTGATTGTGCTAAAAAAACATATAAACAAGTTACTTGAATTCATATCTTAGCAACGCCCTTTCTCAGCTGATAAAATCATTAAAAAACATTTTTGGAGAAGTTTCTATTGATAGATGACATGCAAATTGTATGTTGACAATTACTTTCGACAGGAGAACGCTCTTTTAAAAAATCTTTGCCTTGAAAGTTAATTAATGTGTTGTTTCCTGTTATGTTTGCAAAATGCCTTCATTTACAGTTACCCTGTAAAATGGATTAATTTTTGCAGACCCCTAAATTGACCCAATTTCGTGTGAACTAAATTTCGTGGATTTCGTCTGGATTAAATTTCGATAAAAATCACTTAAGGTAGTAAGAGAGGTAATATATCACAGCGTACTTAGTCCTATGCCCATTTTACTTTAAAGAGGGCTGTCTTTAAAAGCTGGCTTTAAAGACGACTAGGGAGGGGCGCAATAATTTGATACAGTGATGTTATGATAACGAAACTTGACAAATATATAAAGAAAAACATGACGTCATCAATATTTTTGATATCAAATAAACAGACGTGTACCAGGTTGCTCAGCCGCATACAGCCCTTAACACAAAAGTTTTCCACAGGAGAGCGTATAATGTTTCAATGATTGAGGCATACATTGGGTTTAGTATAAACAAGTATGGGCAACTCAACATTCATATAAAAAACCACTTACGTTTAAAGGAAATAGGAGTGTCGGCTCTTGTAAGGAAAAACCCACATGCATCGTACGGCAAAAATCGTTTGCCTTTGTGTATTTCTTCTGGTAAAGCTTTGTATGCATCTCGGATAAATTTCCACATTCTCATTTTGATCAATACATTAGGAGATAGTGGAGCTTTCCAAAACAAGTTACCTTCACTGTCAGAAAGATGTCCTTCATATGGATCAGGATACATGTATGTATATCCCAAGCTAAACAAACAAAAAAGGGTGTTCCACAACAAAGATAATCCAGGATACATGTATGTATACACAGTTTTTTTTAGTTTTTTTTATAAGAATTCTTTTTATAAGAATCACAAGGCTCAAAATCGTCAAATTTTAAGAATTATTTAAGAATC
>JAUBWS010086509.1:0-11973 GCA_032270445.1 Darlingtonia californica | reverse complement strand
CGGGTAAGCATTCCAGCAGATCAAAGAAAAATAAACTTTTTTTGTCACTGAAAAAGAAAATTCGATGCTTGAAAACTGACTGACTTTCTTTAAAAATAAGCTTTTGATATTGCGATGGTCAGCGTTTTTCCACCATCATGTATCGTGTAAACCTGAGGCCCTGCAGATTAACAGAACTACTGTCTAAGTACCGTTCATATCAGACTACGTTCAACATGCTGCGCATGCGCGGAGTGGCGGAGAGTTTGAAGTAGTCTCAATAGGATTTAAAAAGTAACTTTACAAACATTTTAAACAAAAAGGACTTACGCGAAGGCTCCTTGTCCACATATATTTCCTAAAAAACAAAAAACAAAAAAACAGTTACAATTAATAAGTTCAGTTAATTAGTAAGTTCCTTGACTTTTCCCATGCTTTCAAGGTGTCAGCCAAGGAAGTTAACCGCTCAACTGACGTCACCGCTGAATAAACGTAAGAGTCTGTTATGATTGCGTCATAATTTGTATTCGAATACAGTATAATCTCGATAACTCGAATCTCCAGGGGCCATTGAGGGGTGATTACAAGAAAATATCAAACGAGAATCAAAAATATTTCAAATTACAAATTCGAGTTACCAGAATGTACTGTAACAGTAGTAGTAACGTACGCGGAACTTTTTAAAATAGTTGCAACGTAAAATGTTTCTCAGACACCTTGTTTATCTGCCTGTAAACAATAATCTGGATACACAGTATATCTGATTGTTTCGACAAAAGAATTTTTAAGGAATGCAAAAGAATCATAGTACAGTTTACTCTCGAAACGTTAAACTCCGGATAAAGCGGGACTTTCACTCAGTGGTACAAATTTTCTCGGTCGGTGGTGAACTGAAAACTTCACTTCATCATTTTAATACGAAAATAACACAGCGTGCAAAATGAACGTGCAAACGTTCTATGTATGGAAGAAATCAGTCAATATACGGTAATGACGTCAAAATTTGAAGCTGATATATTGTTTTGTATGATAAGGAATTCAATATTAATTTCAACTGAAGATTTTGCGTAGCACATAAAACTATTAGTATTGTAATTGTAATAGTAATAGTTTTCTATGCCACTGTAATATACAGGACCGTATTCGGTAGAATTTCACGCTGTGTTTTTCATCTATAAAGGTTCGGAAGAAAAGCACGGCTTGAAAACAAAATTAAAATTGAGCGTACTTTTGAAAATTGGGGTTTCAACTTCTAAACTACTAGTTCTTGAGATATGAGCATTTAAAATCAGTACTGTTATAACCCACCTTGCGGTGGCCTCCCCAGTGGGCAAAATTAATAAAAACTCTATGTGGAGGAGTGTTTTTTCACGATTTTACCCACTGGCTTCGGAATGAAAGGGACAAGTGAAAACTTTTAACAGGAAATTTCTAAGAAGTGACCACGTAAGCAAAATGAATATACCTGTGCTTGAAAAGCATTTAAGCATGCAAGTCTAATCATGTAAGTTTCGCATTTCTAGTTAGTTTTCAACACAACCTTATTGCTTTGCCTATCTTGCTTTATTGTTTTGTTGTGTTTATTATACATTTTCAGTCGTTCCTAAAGTTCTCTTCTTGTTACTCGAAAGAGATTCGGTTAATTGGGGCATTAGCATCGGGTCTCTTGAGAGTCCTACTTATCGAGAGTATACTGTATTTATATCGCGTAGCAGTTACCGAGAAGAAACAATATCATGCTTCGAAACGTGGTTAACCCGGAAACCCCTCTCTTCCGCTCTTTTCCTGAACAGAATTTGTGGTAACTGGATAGTGAGAATTTTGATGTTAGTATTATGACGTTAGAAAAAGCTGTATGCAAAATAGATGTATTAAATAATGTTTTTACACTAATTTACAGTCACTATAGCTTGTCATAATAAGTTTAAGATATAGTAGAACTTTGTTACCATGGTGAATACATCCCACGTAACAACAAATAATAATGATTTATACATTTCAAGACTTTATGAATTCATGAATTAAGAATTGAAAAAGAAGTTCCTTATCAAAAGAAACACCGACTTTTCATCACGAAGGTGTAAACTATTGGCCAAATTCATAGCTTGGAAACCAATTATTATCCTCTAACTACCTTTCGAGAAGACCGTTAATACGTTTACTGCTAGGCTATTTACAAAAATCACAAAAATTGCACATTGAACAAGTTTCATTTTTTGAAAGTTACAAGAATGTTAAATGGCAAAAACTGCTCTAAATTGTATACCAATCGATAGAAAATTTATTCTCTCTTTTTCTTCAATATACCATGGTTTTAAGTAGATAAGACCTGCAGTCCTGCAGTACATAAGACCTTGGAATAGTTTCAATTTCACTACCAAGCACTATAAAATGTTGATTTTTCAAGTCTTGTTCTTACTAGGCAATATTCTGAAATGACGCGGAAGAGGCAAAGTTTTTTAAGTTTTCAATACAGAAGTTTAATTTATTATTACAGGGCCGGTGGAGACATTTTTTGAAGAGGTTCGGTCGAATACAGCTGGGATCTGGGGTCTCTGTAAAGGCCACAGGATAATCTCTTCAGTTCTCCGGTACTAATAAGTTAACCAGCCTTCCTGAAAAAACCTTCTGTGGATATTATGAAATAATTAAGGCAGGCTGGTAAATTTTTCCATGACCGAAGGCGCTGCTCAAGAAAACTGATTTTTCAGCTCCGTCGCCTTTGATCACTTTAAATGGAAAAGTAAGTTAATCGAATGGTACCGACTGTGTATCTCACCAGCACACACTCACTACTGAAGAGTTGAATTCCAAAATCTGAGACTGTTCCCATTTGGACAGGATATAGCTCAGATAGTTCAGTTGGTGGAACAGTGCAGTAGTAATGAATCACGAGAGCAACCCTCATTTCACTCCTCAGTATATGTCTTTCTTATCTAATTTAATGCTCTTTTTCCTCGAAAAAATGCCTGTTTCTTATCGTTAGACACACTTTAAGTGTTAATGATGATCATATTTTAGGTACAATATCGTTCAATAAATATCAACATCACACAACATTAGACAAGAAAAGTTAAGTTAGTTATCAAGACAACATCAGTTTGACAACGAGGCACGAATAAAAAAAACTCTTTTGAGTTAATGTATGAAAAGAAATAAATCACAGATTTCCATTTTCTTTAAAAACGCCTGAAGTAAAGTCGTACGTCTGCTTTCCTAATATTTAGGTGACGGTAATACCGTCAACTAGGGAATATGTTTAATCTTTGGCAAATAAACAAGTTTCTTAGCTTACCATGAGTATCTGTTGGATATAGCAATTTTATAGGATCTCCCCATGTATAAGCTAAAACAAGGAGAAGAAACGGAAAACAATTAGATTCAAAAGCCAAGATAAGGACTAAAGTAACACAAAAAATGATTTATACAGTAAATTTGAATGTTCATGGGGGTGGAGAAAGTCCCACAAGTTCGAACCAGGGTATTTTTGCCTAACTGTCAGTTGAAAGGACCAAGTAAAAACAGTTCGAAATTCAGAGATTTTGGATTGCGAGAAGTTGAAATCGTAATAGCTGGTTGTAGTTAGATAAATTTACTGACTTTATAAAGAACGTCAAAAAATATAAACGGTCTGTTAAAACAATCAAAAGAATTTACGCGAAAAACAATATCGTTAAAATCTAACCTAGAAAGCCAACTATTAACATTCCAATGATGTAGACGGTGAAAATAAGGCAGCATATTATATCTGTACAGCTCCTAAAAACATAGAAAGTTTAAGCGTTAATAAAACATCATGGCCAAATCATTAGCGAACACAAAATCAGTTATTCTCTGGTGAATAATCTCGATGTTACCGATTTCTAAAAAATAGTTCCCGATTTGAGGATCCGTTTATAAATGATTCAAGTTCGACAACTTCACGAGACTTTTCATGACTTTCCAGGATTTACAAATCATAGTCATTATAAAATACCACGGTCTGAAAGTCAATTTAGCAATCTATTGCCAGCATTTTAAGCTTCAACTTAATTAATGGTTTGTTTTGCTCACTAATTGATCACATATCTTAAAAATTGACGAATCGCGAAGTGATATGTTGATTACGTGGTCAAAAAATGAGCAAAACAGAATAATATCTATTGAAAAATTCAAAGAAAATTTTGACAATAAACCTCATTCAATAGCCTTCCAGACCGGGATATTTTATAATGATTATGTTCAAGTCCAGGTTTTTCCAGGATTGAAACAATAACAACAAATAGGTGCTACCACTGAGGTTCTCTTATTACATCACATTCCTTAGGCCAATAGTGATCCATGACTGATGATAGACATTGTAAAGAAAATGACACATTATAGACGTTCACGTATACTGTATCCGTGAAAACTAGAATAAACTAGAATGATATATAATTACAGAAAACTTTTCAAAAAAATTCCAGGATTTTCCAGGGCGTTTTTTAATTCCCAGGACATGTGGCAACCCTTAAACAGGATTCCTACTCACTATTTGCATTTTTACATCCCGCCCTTAAAATGGAAATTTCCCCTTATTGCCCTAGTCATCAGAAATTCAGTTGTCTCTAATCTACTTCTCTTAAAGGGTTTGGGCATAGCTGATACAAGTGATAATTTGAGAAGAAACGCTTGTGTACACTCAAAATGTTTTAAAAGAATCTAATCAAACTTGTATGGTAGTGAAAAAAACTGAAGGGTAATCAATCATTGTTTTAAACATTTGTCACTCCTAACATTTAAATAGTTATTTTTCTTTACCCTTGGAAATCAATCTGAAAAAACCTATTATCCCCTTAAATGACCTAAAAGCATGCTACCCTTACTTTTTTGAAAAATATTAGAGGTAGCTCTCATATCTATATGAAGTATATTAGAAGTATATTAGTATATACAAACTTGCCTTTGCATATAGATAGGTGTACCTCGAGATTTTCCTTCATGAAGTTTGGTTTTAGCGTTTGCAGTATTTGACATTTCCATGTTTTCGATTTTTTAAAGAAGCTCCAATAATAGAATAGAACAGACATCTATTTTTTTACAAAAATTTCCTTTCCCTGAATGTAAATATCTTTATGAATTGATCTAGGAGCCAATATACGTTATGTGAGAAAAATAAACTCTATTTACGTGAATCTTCAAAATGAAAAACAAGAAAGCATGAATAAGTGAAAAAAGATGCGAGAAGAACCTTTTAAAAATATTTTGATAAACTTTGAGTAGCTCTTTTTATGACAATTATTGAAGAACTTAAACAAAAAAATAGCTAGATGTCTCTCTCTATTTTGCATTACTATCACCTAGTAACAATCTCATTTTTCGTATCACTAATGTTGAATCTATTTTTTTATGAAATGCGATAGGTTATGATAATACTTTGCATTTAAAATGATTCCCAAAGGGAGTTTATGACAAAGGATTGGAATTGTGTTGGCATTTCTGACGACAGTGTTATTGCTATAGATAGATCTTGAAATAATTCAATGGACATTGCATGGTAATTAATTATATTTCTATTTATAATGGTGAAACCATAATTTCCTTTGCTACTATGTGAATAGAGAGACTTCAAATTGAATATAAATAAACAAGCATTTTAGCAAATATGAACACTTCATACCTATTTTTAATGGGTCCACTGAAGTTTGGATCAAATTTTTTCGCTTTGCCTATGCAAGAAAATATAAAATATAAAATAGATATATACAAAAGAAATTTTAAGGAATATAGGATATAGGATAACAAGGAGGAGCAGTTCCTGGTCAAGTAATAGACTCTACTGTATGTCCAAAGATTACCTAAATTTTGGAACACTCAGTCAGTAAAAGGCTAAATTGTCCAAAAATGATGAAAAATTAAAACACGGAAGCACCATGACTCATGCACCAGAGAGTGGTCCAGACTATTATTCAAGGTTGCTTTATCTTGGAAATTTCCAGCACTTAAAGGGTTAAAAATTTGATTATAATTTATTATAGGCCCTTAAGTAGAAACTAAGATTTGGAAAACTATCATAAAACAAAACGTTCTTCATACCGTAGGGACCAACCGGTTTTCCATCATCAGGACTGGTCATTTCCACTGCATCTGTTTTATCATTATTACCACAGCACCCCATCTTTCAAAATATTTGTTTCTTTATTAATTTCAAATTTAATTCTGAAAAGAAAAAATATCAAATTAAACTCCCTCATTGAGGAGACTAATATGACTCCTCGTGAAACATAGATTTTTAAAACTTTGCCCTAAATAAGCGCAATTTTGGTCAAATTACTCTCAACTCCACTGAACTAAAGCCACACTAAATGTAAAAAGTGACATGCAAAACTAAATCTGCATGAAAATTGATGTTTCTAGGTAGCCTTAAACAGTGTAAAATCTAGTATTAAGTCTAAATCAGTTCCTAAAATGTAAGTAAAAGACTAATATAACCACTCTATTGTTTTCGAATAAAGTGAGTGTTGGGCAAAAATCAGATGCTAGATCAAAATTTACAAAACTTAAAAAAAGGAAAAGCTAACTTTAAATCAGAATTCTGTCATGAAATTTGTTTAAAGAAAATTGAGTTTCTATTAGCTTATCAATCTTTCTTTTGATCTCTTATGCTTTCTTCTTCTTCTTCAAAATACATAATTTTGAAATAGTTGGTTGGAATCTTGTTAAATGGTTGAGTATAGGGAGAAGCATATCCCAATATTGGCAGGAGAGTCCTGATTTTGAACAGTATCTCCACCTTTCTGCTCATTTTGAAATTTTCCAGAAAAAAGGAAATTTCAATGCAGTGTTAGTATCTTCTCGTAAAAACTTTACTAAAACGTCTAATTGCATTTTTATTATTTTTGAGGAAACTTAGGTTGACTTTAATACTACATCTCCCAGGAGAGATTAATACATGTTTAAAAAAGACCAAAAAAAAGATCATCAATATGAAAACAACATCTTAACAAGTTGAAGTAACTTAATTTAGTCAACATCTACTGTGTTAGCAATAAAGTCTTATAGATTGGAACTTATAAGACATGAGCGATTTCAGTGCCTGACACTTGTTATCAGTGAAAAATTGAGACTTACAAGATTTCCCTTTCTTTACTAGTATGGCTTGGAAGCGAACATATGTATAATGCATTTAATCTATCCATTCGAAATGGGTTATCAAAGTTTAAATTGATTCTGGCACCGGATCTTGATGTATCGCAACTAGGGTTCCGACGCCTGATCAATTTTTACTTTTTTATTTCATTTTTCATTAGTGATAGGGAGACCAACCCCTAGCCTGTCCCAAAAATGAGTAAACAGTAAGGGCTAAAAGTTGTGATACATGCGCTATTCAAGTTTCTTACCCCTATGCATGTTCTGTTTTGCACAAAAGTTGGAAATTAAAATAGAAAATGAAAAAAAAAAAACTTATCAACAGATCAACTTAAAACTTTCAACTTTGTATTATAGGGAAAGTTTAATACTTTCTCCATTTGTTGTGTATACATATATCCATTGAGCTACAGTTGCTGCTATAAATCTGAGATTTTTGAATTACTTGGAAAATGGAGCGAACAAGTGCCAGAACTCTAAAGGAAGATCTTAGGAATTCAGCACCAGAATCCTAGCTGTAGCAAGAAAAGATCCAGTGCTAGAACTTGTGGCTTACATTTTAACTTTATTTCTAAAAAGTACCAGTCGCCTAAAGTTCAAGTTTCTTTTATCAACATTTCTGGCTGTTAAGTGAAAATTATTTTTATTTTACAATGTGAATCATATAAATTTAACTTTGTCAGACACAAAGTCTCATCAAAAACAAGTTTACTACTAAAGAATGACATGTTTTATCTTAAGAAAATCTCTACTTTTTCACTTTGTAGCATAAAGAATTGATTCTGAAATTATTAATATCAATAGATGCCTGGAAGAAGAGAGGTTCCCGAACAAGGAAGATGCTCTCGCACTGCACGTTAAAATAAAGAAACCGTCAGTAGTAGTAGTAGTAATAGAGTGTCTTCTATCAAAATTTGATCTGAATTTGGAGTTGCAAATGTTTGTTCTTGACTATTCTAGAACTAGTATTATATAAACAGCGTTCAAATCAATGCATCGTGATTCAGGAAAAATGATGCATTTTGAAATTTTCATGATGGGACTTTTGAAAAATTGTTAAAAATCACAATACCAAAAAATCGATTTCCATTGCTCAGAGTGATCAAACAATTTAATATCTTTTTAAAAATGAATGTTTTCACCTAAGACGCAATTTTTTCTTTAAAAAATTTCCAATTGTACCACAGAAAACCTTAGGACTTTGTTGACGCTAAGGTTCAAATTATTTTGTAACTTCACACTAAAATTACAATTTTTCGGACAGTATCATCTGGGAAGGGCATTTTCCTAAGTTCTAAGAAATCCCAAAATTTTCTGGCCCCTCAACCCCCAACATGAAGAGACTTTGGGGTGACACCGACCAAGCAGACAGTAGCCTATAAAATTCTTTAAAAATTTAATTTGAACCCTGATTATAAATTACATATAACATTTAAAAAGGAGTTCATGCTTTATCATTAATAATGTTTAGCTCAAATAAATTAATGTTGTTATTTGTATCTGTCAAGTTTTCAAAGATTTTCTAATACAGGATCTCTGAAAAATTCTCATTCTTATTATTAAACAGCTTTACAAAATTCTGCCTTTAATTTATATTCATGGTTCAAAATCTGATCAAACAAGTATATCTGTGGCTGACACTTTTAATTAACTAACTGTCTTTTTTAACCATGTTTGCCACAACAATTTGAAATAAACAAAAAATTCACTAGGCTTCCTTGTATACACTTTACAGGGATTTTTCCAAGCCTTTTTTACTGCTGTGATATGGTGGTAAAAACTCAATCTTCAGTTTGAGTTTCAAAACTCAATCTTCCTTTTTAAAACATTTAACATAGTAATTGCTCAGCCTTTTTGTTAAAAAGTTAAGTTTATAAACACACAAGTCAACGGAAAAAAACATTTAATAGTGGTTTATTCCCATTCAATAACCAACACATTTAGCACATTTTTCAGTAGTGTAGGGGTTTAAACGTGAAAGATTTCTGTCTGTGACCAACAAAAAACTCAATATCTTGTCAGCAAAAACAGTGGTAGCGCTCAATGATTTGATAAATCTATTCTTTAATGCAACATCACTGTCTCATAATGATGATTTGGTTGTAATCCAGGCTTTGTAATTTGAGTCATTTGATCACACGCACCAGCCTACAAAATTCTACACATGAAAATAACTTTTTTCATTTGCAAGGCATGCGAAATGACGAATAAATCATTCACAAATTAGAAATATTGCCTAATTGGACCCACATTAATGTTACTTCTCTAAGTCTTCTTTACTCCATTCATTTTATCTTATTTAACAACCTCTATTCCACTTTGCTTTGTGTAACTAAATCAACACAGAACCTTCAATCTGAATTTTCAAAGTTTAGCATTGACATGTTTTTGAAATAAAATTAACACTCCCCTAACATATATCTCTGATGTCAATAAGGATCTCACTGTCCTGGTAGCAGGAATCAGTGAAAAGTGCAGTGTAAACGAACATCTCAATAAAGGCTAACCAGTTTTTCTTGCAATAGATCATTATTTGAGAAGTAAACAACCAAAAGGGCTCTTCATAATGTTCTCTAGAGGACTATCCCTTCTTTATCGTTTCAGAGTTGAGCACTAAACTTTCCTAATTATATGCCAAGGGGGAAAAAGAGTGACATCAAACCCTAATCCTTTAAAAGAGTTTTGAGAATTCTCATAGTCACTGTTGGAAAAATTGAATATTTGATGAAAACACTAGATCTCTCCTTAAGTCCAGTGGACCAACAACGAAGGCAGCTGGTAGTGGAGAAATTACTCAAGAGTGGTATTTTGTAAGGTCAGGAGTCAGTGTATTAGCCAGGAAAATGGAATTGACCTAGAAAAGTGATGAGAAAAATTGCTGTAAAAGTTAGTAACTTTGTCCTGGCATAGCCCACTATTTAAAATCTCTCTAAAATAATTTTGAGTAGATATTTTTATTTCTCCTTTTTAGGACCGCTTCACGTCCATTCACCACATGATATACAACCCAAACGAACTTCGAGATCGCATTCTTCCAAGGAACGGATAAGAAAACCCTGATTTTTCAAACTGAGTCATCAGAATTGAAATAAATGAAAGAACAAAAAAAATTTATACTTAGTAATCTAGAATATTGGAATGTATAAAAAAAGCTGTTTGATCGACAGCTCAAAAAAAATGAAAAGCAATGGTTTTATCTTAGGATACTATAGCGCCATGTCAAAACTGGGTAAAGTTACTATTTTTTTGTCACTCAATATTTTCTCAAAGCCTCTTGGGAGCAAACACAATTCAACCTAAAATAGATAATAGTAGTTGAATTGGAAGGTAAAAATGTAAAAATTTTGGACAACTGTTCGGTTTGTACTTGCTTGGTAAAAATAATATTACAACGCAGTGTCTCGCGAGGAGGCCAGGATGGATTTTAAAGGAATCATGCAAAGTTATATTCAAAGAGAACAAAAGTTGAAATGTACAAGCCCTAACAATTACACACCATCCCACATCCGCGTGTATTAAAAGTGAGCGGAAAATTACACACATGAAATCGTAAATATTTGCTTGTGAGGTGTAGTGCACAACCAACACACCTCTCTATTTTTTATATTACAAAGCCTGGTAATCTCTGACTCTGGATGTGTGGATCTTTATACTACAATGTCTAAACACAGTATTGTACAAATTCCATTTATTTCTTTAAATTAGCCCCTTGAAAATGGTGCAGTATATCCTACAAGTCTCAGTAAAGATCAGCCCAGATCTCCTTCCAGAGTTGCACCAATAATATCTGCCTTGTTAAAATTCGGTATATCTATTCTAAAAATAACTTAATAACCCTGCATTGAAAATTATCAGTTAAAGATCATTAAAATCTTCAAAAACCACTGTTATCGAAATTTAAATCAAAGTCAAAGAAGTGCTATTTTTCAACTCAAATAAAAAAACCCCAAGCCAAGGCCAGATTTTCATTTGAAACAATAAAATCATTGTTATTAAAATACAAAAAAACTAAACAAACATAAAACAAAATAATTCCAATTGCAATCGAAACTCACCACAAGCACACAAAATAATGTAAGCAGAGAACTAAAAGTATCAAATTTCATCACATTACTTAGTCTTAGCTCTGACCTTGCCTTGCGTCCTGCGTGCGTGATTACTCTTTGTTTTGATATACGACTAACATGGCTGAAAGTAAGGAACGGTAAGGCGGCTAGTACCCGGCTTTTTTAAAACTTTATCCCGCACTTTTTGTACAATACAATTTTACTGGAGATTAAGTCGGAAACAAGATAAACGTTAGCGGTAAATCGGAAACTTACTTTGACCGATAGAAAGATTCAAATTAGATCCCTTAAAACATGGTAGATGTAATTGGCCGCGTTAAACAAAGGCTGGTTGCTATGCAGTATGCTGAGTGAGAGCGGAGGACTTCAGAATCCTTTTTCCTGGCTGGGATCCCTTTTTGGAAAAGATTTTTGACAGGAATTATTTCTATTTTATACTAAATATTAGATTGTTTTTAGTTTGTAGGTCCACACTTTTTTACGGTGACCCACAACTCTCATTTGCATATAATAAACAAATACAAAAGAAAACCATACAGAAAAAAAAAGAAATGCTTACAAATAAAAAAGATAAAAAAGTATCATTCACAAATAAAAAGCTCACGGCAAATTCCCATGGCAAAGTCTCACAGCAAATTCTGACAGCAAATTCTTACGGCAAATTCCCATGATTTTCAAATGATTTTCAAGTTTTGAAACTTTTTTTCAAATTTAGGAGAGAGCTTAAAAGTCTCATTTCTGTCTAGTCTGGATGCCATATCTAATTTTACCTCTTCCAACAATCTCAGAAGGAAAAATGAGTATGGTACAACCTCAAATG
>JAUBWS010086498.1:0-11974 GCA_032270445.1 Darlingtonia californica | reverse complement strand
GATGGTTTCATGAATATGATGTATTGAGTCTTTTTAACGTTTAGCGACAACTTATTGGCCTTGAACCAGTCACTCACGAGCATCAGTTCCGTGTTTAGAGTCGAAAAGGTAGCCTTCAAGGTTTGAATTTAAAACGTCCGGCAGCATGCCTTAAACACCGGGCGGCATGTGTAAACGCCGAGCCGGGTGTCTAAAACATCCGGCCGCATGTTTGAATTCGAACCAAAGTTTCATAAAAAAAACTGTTGTGCGATTTTGCAGAAATGAAAATGAGTCGTTTCCTAGGCTAAATACAATAGAAATTTGTTGAATGAGTGACCATGTTTTACAGTGTAGTTTTGCTAATTAAACACGATGGTAGATATAAAGGATATTTTTAGAGCTTTAGAAACATTATTTTTGAAAATCACTTAAGGAAAGTTTCTTAATATTATGTTAATATATTCTTCTTCTAATTCTAATACAAAATTTCAATGGGTGCTCTTTCATAATTCAGTCACATAAGCTTTTAAAAAAAAATTGTTTACATGAAAACGAAGCGGGACTGGAAAAAAACATTTCATAAAGGCAAAACAAGCTGCCATACTGTAACTGTTGTTGTACAATTCAGAATTTAATGAAATTTTCAGGATCTGTTAGTTTTTGCAATAGGACCGAATCTGTTAATTTCGACCTTTAGGTTTAATCTTCTTTCTGTTGTTGACTTCAAAATCTTATTCTTATATTTTAAATTCTTCATAACATTTCACTTTAAAACACTTGTAATGTTTTTAGTCTAGAACATCTTTATTCAAGTGGGTTATATTTAAAACTATTAAGTAGACCCCGTATCAGAACAAAAACGTTTGGCATAAAGTGTATCCGCTATCAATGTGTTTAAAATTGGAATGATTTCAAGATCAAATTTTCTTAACATTATCTTGCTTCAATTTCATTATCCAAACTGAAGTCTTTTGTAAAAAACAATTTCCTTAGTTCTTACGTTTCCGACTGCAGATATTGTAGCAATTTTTTCAGTTAATCTAAGGGGTCAGTTTTTGGGAAAGAACACCTTCAAATTATATGGCAGAGACAATTTCTGCATAGAACATATCTGAACATGCAGAAAACAATAATTTTGCACAAAATTTCTGTTCTTTTCAAAATTAAGAACAGTCATTGTAACGAGATAAGTAACTTCATATACCAGATCTTTCGGTAAATTCAACTTTCCAGCTAGAAGAATGAAAGATCACACATTTCATGTAGAAGCTTTAAAACAAAGGAATATTTTCTTGAGTGAACGACTGACGCCATTGTTTTATAGAACTTTCTTACGTCACATAACTGTTCTTTCAAAAATGTAACTTTCCCAGCTGGAACTTACACCGAACACACATATCATACTAAAAAAATTAAGAAGAACAAATCTTAAATTTTCGATCCTTATAAAAGTCTAATGAAAGAACTGTTTCAAATTTCTAGTCAGAAACTAAAAAGTGGAGAACATATTTCAATTTCTATGAGCAAATATGCCTCAGAACTCATGCAAATTCTCATAAACAACAAAGTCTCAGAACAGATATTTCATGCTTTTGAAAGTTGCTCAGCTTGCAAAGTTACACCATAACCCACCTTTTCTAATGTACATGGAATCAATGCCATACATTTTTTGTTTTAAGTCTGTAAATATCTTAAAGTGTTTAAACAATTCGTTTATACAGACGATGTCATTAAAGAAAATTGTCGGAGATATATAGAGCGAGTGCTGATGCAGTGCTGACTCAGATGTCTATCACGCATGCGTTTTTCTGTGATTTTCAAAACAAATAATATGGCGGAATTGAAAGTGCGAGCAGAGCTACAACGACGAACGACCTTCAATATTCATGTTATATGTTATAATCTAGCTTTAAAATTTTGATCTACGTTCTCATTATACACACGTTTTCCTCCTCTTAGTATGAATTGAAGAAAATGTGTTCAATGGGGAAAAAAACTAGTGTTCTGACTGAATGATTTGTGTTTTTTATCACTATCTACCGTATACTGTATGTGGTGATAATGTTACTTATTATGTGATTTAAATGTTTGTCACGTTTACTGCTATATATATGCTGTGTACATTTATTTAATTTTAGATATAAAATACTAACAGTAAATATGGACGGAAATGTTGATATTTTAGATGCCTGTCGTTCGTCCATTCAGATGCCAGACTATTCCTCATTAGAGACTGTTGATGCATCTCAGTTGCATACTGGTGACACTTTTCGGAGACTTTTGAACTGTGGGGAAATTGGACCAAGAGCACGAAGTAGAAGAAATGAGGAAAGGTTGTTACTTTAATTTTAACTATTGATCAGGGTATATTCAAAATTCCATGCATGTCTGTTTAAAAAATCACCCTAAAATATATAATTAGCAATTTGAAAAACATTTCTTATTGTTTTGTTTGTCTTTTGTAGCATGGTTTTGCTTTAGTGTCTAGTCTAGTTGACTCTGTGGGAAGTCCTAGGTCATTTGACAATATACGTAACCTTATTGAAAAATATTGAAATCAAATTTATTTTTATAATTTATGGTTGAATATTATAATTGTCTTAAAGTACTAGAAGATACCACAATCATTTCCATTCAGAATTTATTGATTTATATTCTACATTTATATTCTGAACTGTTCAGTGATATTCATTTTATTTATTCTTAAACTTATCTTAATTGCCTTGACGCCTTGTCATTTGGTAATGGCATTTCACATGCTCCAGGTTCGAATCCTGGCAAGGCTGTTTATGAGGATTTGATAAAATCTGTTTATAAAACAACAACAAAATCTAATTTACCATCCCATAAGTTTGAATATCTCTAAATACTAACAATAATGTTTCGGCTGGGAGTTGAACCCAAAACATCGTAAAACAATGTCTTAACCAAATTAAACGAAACAAAATAAAATCATGCTTTCTAATTTCACAGATTAACTGAAATACTAAATGATTCGCAACTTGTGGTAGAGCACGAGACATCTCTTGAGATTGCCAATGCCATTACGAGTCAAAATCAGAATATCCGACCAAATTGCAAATGTGGTGGGAAATTTCTGGGGAAGTGTGCCTGCAAAAAAGCTGGTTGGAAATGTAACGAAGAGGCTGCAAAAAGATGAAATGTGAAAACAAACAGGAAGAGATTTGCCTTTGAAGTAAATTCAACATGCTTATTAATATTTGATAATTCATTTGAATAAGTATATTAGGAACAAATAAACCTATGTTGTGTATCCATAAAATATATACCAAATAACATTCTTCTGATAAAGCACAAAATATTGATGAAAAATGATTATATGTAAACTAAAGTCTCACACCGAGAAATATACTTTTACCAAAAGATACATAAAATATATAAAAAATAACTTTTTGTGAATTTAAGAAATATGAACTATAGTACGGAACCTTCCATTTGTAATACTTAAAATATATCTTAGGCTGCAATAGATATGAGCATGAACAATTTGTCACTTGCTGAACATAATTCAACAAGCGAAGAGGTGAAATATACACATTTATATATGTTCTATGTGTCAAATTAGGATTTAAAAAGGTGTAACAGATTAAAAAATTGGTATCAGCTAGCTCCCTCCTGTTTTTACTCTCCAAAAAGCTAAGTTATTGCAATAAATGAAATGTTGCGACATAACACAGTCCCTAACAGGATATTATCAAACTGACCTTTACTCATTCAAACAACCCCCTTGAAAGAAATTATACTGAAGGCCTCATTTTCATATTTCTCTATATCTGGGTCTATAACCATAATAAATAGAGAGCAACAATATACTTCAAATAAGCTTTCAACTTCTCATATTTTCAGAAATAAATTTCAAAATGACACAAACCAGCATAGTGACCGCATATAACTAAAATCAAACTTTGAGATGTAAATATCCTACTAGGACAACAGAAGCAATACATCAGAATCGGAAGAAGAACACACAAGGACAATTTGTAACTGCAAAGGGGAGTGCAAACGTTGCCCATGCAAATCTGCTGGTTTGGTGTGTCTGCGAAATCAGTGCTACTGCAATGTCACCAGATGTCTAAATCAAGAAAAAAGTGATTGTCGTCAGGTCTTTAATAATAATTTTATAGTATTACAATTAGTATATAGTTTTAAATTTCGTGATGGAGACTTAATGCAAGTTTTCTTGTACTGCATACAAAAGAGTTATTATTTATTATATGTATATCTACATTTTAACAGACACCCAGAAACAAGAAGATCACACCAGCAGACTGTGCTAAACTTCAGTTTGAACGATCAGAAAAACTGGAAAAGAATGCGAAGTTAGTTTTTGTTAAGATTCTTTTCATGTATTGTCTCTCTTTTCACTGGAAAATATATTATACCAGTAAAAACCAATGTAAATTTTTCTAAATAATCACTCTATATGCCATCAAAAAATTTATTCGACACATATTTTTAAATTGATATGATATTTGAATATCAAGTTAAAGCTCAAAATAATCATTTTGTAGGACTTGTGCAAAGACCTGTCCAAGGATGAAATGATGGAGCACATAAAGAAAATGCCCTGAGCCGATAACAAATTATGAAAGTTATCCAAACTGGTTTGTCTGTGGTAGATGTTGTGAAATGGAGAAACAGGAGATTAATCTATGCTGCAAAAATGACGCTCGAAATCATTAACATGGTGACTTTGAAACAATAGTCTTGGATGACGCAAACTTAGAAGTAGCGATGAAGAACAATGCTGATTTCTTACACCGTCCCTTTGACCCCATGGACAACAGCTGTTGGAGGTATATTGCCTATAGGCAATATACCTTGTGGAAATGGGGTCATCTTGGGTACAGGAACAGAAGAATCGTACCATCCTGTGTTGTTTTGCAAATTAGAAATAGATATCCTGATCCAAATGGTAGCTACACAGGATTCATGGACGCAACAATGTAAATCCTAAGTGCTATTTTTTATAATAACTGATATTTTTATATTTTTGAATTGATTTTATAGTTTTGATTTTTTTGTATATACTTATAGTTTTGATTTTTTTGTATTTACTTTAATATTGTGCATTTTGTGTATTTTTCATATTTCATTTTATATATCTTATGTCTATCAGGCAGCCCCTCTGCTCAATGAAACGACTAAAAATTGGCTCTTTTAATACTTTTTTCCAATGAGATTACATTTATGCCTTTTGGTTCATCTTAGCTTAACTTTGTATATAGTTAAGAAAATATCAAAGTTTTTTTACTAATAGAGCTGTGTTTGGCTCAAAGAATATGAAAATTAGCAATTACCTTGAAAATTTTCAGCAATTTTTCATCTCCCCTCGTTTCTGATGCCGCTCGTAAAGCTCCTCGAAAGATGGCTTTGGCTTGCTTGCAATATTTTGCGCTAACATTTTTATCTCCAACCTTGTGTTAGATCTGTCTGCCCTTCCTCGATCAGTATGGCGTCGCCACACGACTTGTGCAATAAGTTCTAAAATTAAGAATATTCAATCCCTCATTTTCAGCTGAATTAGAAATCTTTTCGTACAAGAGGTACAATGACCTTAAGTAAAGTCGTTACCCTCCTTATAAGGAAACAATAGCTCCTAACCCGAATGATCTATCAAAACTTTAAAACAAAGTACTGATGGAACGAAAGTTTTTTGAAAAAGTGTACAAATAAAATACTTGCCTTTCACATATTCATACTTTTTTGGCTCAGGGACTGGTACAAGAAACCACTGCTCAGATCGTTTCCCAGAACAGGTGTTCCATCTTTCTTTTTCATTTGATGTCGATTTAAATGGTGATTAAAGTCAAGAAAAGCCAACTGCCCTCTTGTGATGTAAGCATCATTCTTATAACCGATTCGATTTGGGGAATAAGTTAATTTTAGATTGTGGAATGCCTATGAAAAGTTTATTTAATACACATTAGTTTATATTTTCAGTAAACATATATTTTTGATATTATTTATATAAACACTATAGGTGTATTTTGAGGAGTTTCAACGTTCATAGTCTTGTGTTATTTTTACACATTCAGAAGTCTTTAGTTTGTATTTCCATGTAGTGTTACCCAAGAATGAATATTTGGTCATGGACAAAATACATAAGTCTTTTCTTTTTGTTTTTCTTAAAGTGTGAGCCTAGGAATCATATAGAAGTGAATTTTGTATCAATTCATTGTTACCTCAATATTACCAGTATGTCTATTCCTGGTGTAATTCCCGGTTGCTCCGGCAAAAAGAGTACGCAAACTCTCCATTGCTGTACTGTATGGATCAATCCATTCCCTACCATCATCTAAGATAATCTCTTCATGCTCACAATAGGAATGGTCATTGCAAATATGTGAGAGGAATCTAATCCATTTTGTTCTCAATTTTAAATCATCTTCATCACAATTGGCACAATAATACCAAAAATGATTAGCCAGGCTACGAGACCATGTTAGCAAAATTTTATTTGCTTTCTTATTTCCAATCTACAGCAAAGATGAAAATGCAGCAGACAGCTCATAGTACAATTATCATTTAAAACCATCGTTTAAAGTGACCTAATTGAATAAAAGAACACTGGATCTAATTGAATAAAAGAACACACCATACTAAATTCTTTCGTATTAGTTTCTTTCTGAGCTTGACAAAAGGACTCGTTTGGATGGCCCGTAGATATTCATGGAAAGCCATAAATCTTATCATTTTATTTTGTCAAAACATAATAGTTTCGAAACCACAAACCTGTATATATATATTTCAGAGATAAATGAAATTATATCTCCTATATACGAAATTTAATGTAATAAGATAAAAGTTTTGCATACTGCAAAGATACATTTACAATCATAGAAACTCCCTTTACCTTTGTAAGTTTCTTAGGGATTTTTGTTGCTTTATGCCATACATCCAGACTATGATGAACATTGTTATACTTTTCAACTTTTGCTAGTAGACAATGTAAAATCAGAGGTCTCTTCAACAAGAGATATTATCTTAAGACAATATGATGCATACTTCTCTTTTATCACCAAAGAAAGACTTTATTAACTTCCCAGTTTCATAGTCAGCAAAAGTATAGGTGCCTAATAAAAACAATGAAAATGTTGATATCTTTATAAATAACATAATTTCTCACATTTCAAGGGTCCAATACCACGAAATGTGAGATTTGAAATAACTCTTGAAATGACACAAAAAGTTATTCACAAAATATATTCTTAATTTGAAATTTTTGACCCTCTTCTCTTCATTTTTTTATTAACATGTCATTGTGCTGAAAGTTTTTGGTCCAATGAGTGGTATATACTTTTACTCCTTTCTGTAAAAGAATCGTTAATACTGTAGATATAGATCTTATTTTTTAAAATTAAAATTATAGATGTGCTATAGAAATAATTACTCAAAGGAAATTAGACAAGACAAATTTCTTTAAAAATGCAAAACAAACAAATTCATACTTCAACATTCTCAGGAGACTTTAAACTTAATAAAATCATTCTTTCATACTGCAAAAACGAGTCCTTATTTCAAATTATTAATATACCATATAAATTGGAAACAACTGCAATACATATATCCACATACTACAATTTAACACTAAAAATACCTTTAGTAGCTGAGTACCCAGGTGAGTCCATTTGATAGTCGCCACGAACAATGGTATCTGTTGGTCTCTTCTTCAGCTCTGCCATGTTTTTGCTGACTTCTTCGTCATATTGTTGTTGCACAGCTGGTGATACGTACAACCGTTGATTTGCATAAAATTCTGTTTTGCTGGTCGAACCAAGATTGACAAACTTGCAAAATCTTATAAATTGGTTGTGTTGACCACCAGATAAAATGAGAGCAGTGTCTGTAGCGTAGTTAATTCCAAGACCTAGATCAACAAGATTGCATAATATATAACTGTATAATACAAATTAGTAATGTTTTTGTCACAGTTAACATTTGCACATTACAGCCATTACAATTTAAATACCTGCAGCATAAAAACGACTGGAATACCACAAATTGGAATGACCGTCCTCACATCTCCACTTTAATTTTAAAAGAACCTGTGAGTGTTCCACATCAGTAATGCTTTTCAAACAACCTTCAAAGCGACATTTGTTACCGAGGAGAACCTTCAACTGATGCATCGAGACAATACCTTTGGGTTCCCTAAGAATAACAAATCAACCAGAAAGGAATGATATATTCAATGATATACTTGTAATGTGATAATGTTTCTAGCTCCAAAGAAAAACCCCTTATAATTCACAATTCAAAATTTTTTTTGTGGAATGGAAAAATGAAAATAAAGCACAATCAGCATATTATCTAACATAGACAAAAACATCATTGAACATATGGGCACTTAAGATCTTCTAAAGAAGTGTATTTCACATGATCGTAAGGATTTCTGTCCAGCAAAAATTCTTCTTCAACTTCATCCTCAACAAGGTCTTGGATTATTTGTTCTTCCTCCTCATTCAAAGTCATATCTGCTTCAACAATCGCTGGGTTTAAACTTAAAGTAAATTATATCTAGTTAAACATTTATTGACATCTAGCTATACCTGTTCAATACATTATTTTGTCAAGATGAGCAGTCTTTCTGTACAATGGATTCAAATGTCAATTGGTAAAAGTCACATTAAAGTAACACCTACTGTTGCTAATCAAAACTTAAACGTTGTAGTCGTCAGCAGTCTATCAGTCAAGTCAAGTGTAACTGTAAATATGTAAAATAGTAATATAAGACAACATGCGAAATATATATAAAGAACAAGAACATAAAACTTTGAACATAAGCCGTCAAACCTTTTTAGATTTTAAACTAAAAAATGTACAAGTACTAAACTTTTTGTCATTCAAAGCCTTATGTTCTTATATGGTTCCATCTTTAAAAAAAGTGTAAACCTATTTTTCTGATTATATGATTATAACATTTGTAAAATACGAACTTGCAAAAACATTGTCTGAATTTCAATTCCCAAGCCATATAAACACAGTGAATTCAAAGTATTTTTCTCAATAAAGCTTAGTTCAAATTTATGAGGTTATAATAAAACTGGTCGAAAAGTCATGCTACCTTTTTCCAGTACACGAGATATTCAAGTCAACCAAGTCACTTTTTTCACAAGTAGATCTACGTTTAAAAAAATCAGAAACTTTCATTAGTATAAATATATCTTATGACATTACCATAACAGTATCATAATAATATACTTAAATTTTTTAGATGCAATTGTAGATGTTATAGCTGCAATTATACAGTAGATGCTATCAATAAACAGTGAGGTAAGGTATATTACACTTTAGTATGAAACAGATAAACCTTTAATTACCTTCTGTCTCCTGTTTTTTACCAGCTGGAGTTGAATGAACTGCGTCTAACTGAAAATTTCATAGTTCATCATTGATTCTAAGAGTAAAAGATAGCTAAGTGAGGACTATTAGCTCTCCCTTGATACATGCACTTACCTTATCAAAGGAACAGTGTTGAAGAAAGAATTGTAATATTGAAACCCACAATTTTTTCTTCCATAGTTTTCATGGAAATTTCAAATTTTCAAGGCACAAATAAGGAAAATTAAGAAAACTAGACATTTTTGCTTCACTACATAACAACAAATAGAAGCAATTTTGTTTAAACTGAAATTGAATATAGCACTATTGAAATTTTCAGCATTTTCAACACCAATATCATAGCTCACATTCAAAGGTATTGTGTCATATTTTTCAAGTTGAGCATATGTTGAACTTTAAGAGCTGAAAAAGTTGTACAAGAAGTCTCTTTCTAGTTTTTGAAAATATTTTCAGCTCAGGAGGCGTTTCGGCCTTATTTGGCCTCATCAGCTAAGCATACCGTAAATCAGCTCACAATATTGCTACAGGAGTGATTGTACTACAGAGCTCAGGACGCTTTTAAGCCTTATTAGGCCTTATCATATTATAAAGGAAAACAAAACAAAAAAAGGCAAATGATTATATACTCATTAACATCAGGAATATTTTCCTCAAATTCATCATCAGTTTCAACCTCCAGGTTTTGTTTCATGTCCTGTAGCTGCCTAATGATTATAACTGGACCACGTACATCTGATACCTCCAGTGTCCTTTTCATGTTCTTGTCAGTAGGAGGGGTTTTGGGGGACACAATTTCAACACTTTTGGTGACTGGTGTTGGTGACATCAGATTTTCTCTTGACGAAACTAAAATTATTTTTTTGTCTGCAGATCCAAATGTCTCCATTGATGTTGATGAGACAGAAGTTGGAGATTGGATGCTTAGCCTTGTCTTAGAATAGGTTGCACCAGACTCATCTTCAACGATGGTCACTTTTGTAGGTGGTTCTGTTGAACATTCATTGTCAACAAAAACAATTTCTTTTCAACTTTCTTCTCTTGAAGAGGAACAGCTTTCACATTTGTCAAAAGCCATACTGCATGTTTCTCAACAACAGGAATAATGTACTCCCAAAATTCAAGATATGACTTGAAACCACTCCGCTTATATAACTCATTTATTTTATCCAAACATTGCGTAGCTTTTTCTCCTCTTCCAACATAAAGTCTAACATTTTTCTCACTCATAATATCCTGATATAATGTATATATATCTAGAATTTTAAGTCAGAATAAGATATATAACATATATAATGCAATAAGATATATATTGATATGTTATATGACGTATAATGTTTACATTTTCCACAACCATGGAAACAACCATGTGGATATGGTCTGTAATTATAAGTGGTGCTAAAGTTTTAAATGAAAAATGAGCCAGTGAGAATATCCCAAGCAAGCTTATTCTGACTGTGCTTAAGGCAGTTGTTTGTATGCAGTAAGAAAGAAAGCAAGAACCCCTCTAGGCCCAAATTGTTATTTAATATTGAATTGGGCGACTTGCACAGACAAGGAAAATATTTTTTAAAGAAATTAATGTAAAACAAAATAAGGTTACAATAAAAAGAGAAGACAGCTACAGTAAACAAATCTCAGAAAGTTTATATATTTCATTCAAGAAAAACCTTGTGTTATAAGCATGTCCTACACCCAATGTATGTGCTCATTGGGCTCCATTAACCTGGCCTCAGTAAAAAAATAAATAAATTGGAGTAAGTGTTTTAAATTAAATATCCTTTCTTAGCTCTACACCAAAACAAATTAAGACAAACAAAAAAGTAAATATAACAGCATAAACTGATAGTTACAAGAAATAAAAAAGTCAAACAGTCAGAGTGTGGATAGAAATAACAAAATTCTCCTCTTACAAATTTATCAGAACTGTTGTAGTGATTTTCGGACACTAGGTTTACAACAAGAAGCCAGTAGCAATGTATGTTCACATCAAAGTTACAGGCTCCTGTAACTTTGTTTACATTTCGCTTGTACTATTCTAGGGTGTAATTTATGGAACGGTATTCGGCTACGGTTTTTGCACTTCTGTAAAGTAGCGTGTCCACTAGTATTTGCATCATGCTGATGTCGGCAATTTAACGACATTGGAACACGTTCTCTCTTATCCCCGTCTAATTGCTTTAACAAATTATTAACGTTCATATTTCATTTCTTCCTACCCTCCAATGCTTACTATTATTAACTTTGGCTTCAGCAAATAATTTCGATAGATATATCGACATTCCATGTTGTTTTCTTTTTTATCTATCATTTAATGGCGTTAAGCACACACAACGTTAACGTTTGATTATTTTCCAGTTTTTTCCAGTCAACATGGTCATTTGGATTTTCTCTGGCCACTTCCACTTTTTTCAATGCAATCATCTGTATTTTTCTTAACTTACTGGCATTTTTCGTTGCAAAAGGATCTTGGAAAGAAAAAAACACTTGACAGCGAATTTAGACAGGTTATCAAACAAGAAATGATGATGATGATGATGATGATGATGATGTTATACCCAACCAGCACGAAGACGTCTTAAAGACGTCTAAAATGCTCTTTTATTAGACTCTAAAAGACGTCTTTTTC
>JAUBWS010086487.1:0-11974 GCA_032270445.1 Darlingtonia californica | reverse complement strand
TAAGGATATCCATTTTCAGACACAACCACATATATTGTTTTTTTCTTACCATATGGAGTTCCACAACTCTTTTCCCCTAGTGGAATTCCGCAGTAGTCTTTTTTCCATCCTGTGGAATTCCGCAAGTTTTTTTTGTCGGCCCTGTGGAATTCCACAACTCTTTTTTCTCCCCCCTGTAGAATTCCACAAACCCCTTTTTTTCCACCCTGTGGAATTCCGCAAGTTTTTTCTCCCTACACCTGTGGAATTCCACGACTCTTTTTTCTCTATATTTTAAGACAACTACAATGCTCAACTTGTGAGAGGAACAAATTGCCAGTGTCTACTGCGCATGTCTATGATAGGATAATTCATAATGAATGGTGGGAAAATCTACGATGAATGGCAGGTAATGTCATTACAATGTCTACATTTTCAGGCTCTAATCGCTCAGAGAATAAAACGTTCAAAAAGAGCATTGAAAGTCACTTTTAATTTAAATACAGTGTGTATGAAAAAGACATATCCAAAATATTTGAAAGCTTATTTTTCCGCGAACACTTATCAAATTATTATGATTTTTATATCATATGAAAGCGCTTCTTCAAAAATATAAAATTTAAAACGAAATGAAATTTCTTCCGAAAGTTATCGAAGAAAACCTTTTGGCTTTAGATCATTATTTCCTTAAAGATCAATTAAGCTTAAGTTACAAAGACTTTAATTGAATTTGTTTTGGCAATAAATTCCTTTGAATTGCTTAACGACACCCCTAGTGTGCTTAAATCTCTCAGCAATTTCCACTTCAAACTTGTTCGATACGAATTTTGAGAATAAAAAAAGCTAATTAAATTCATAAAATTCCTTTAGATCATTAGCCGAGAATTTTAATTTGTACTTTCGTGTAGCTATTATTTCTATGCTTAGTACGAGAAAAGAAACATTGTTTTCATTTTACTGTCAAACATTTTTTGTTACCATCTGCAGTCGTCAACCATTAAACACGAAATCAATTAGCTCGCAAAGAATATCGAAAAGGTCATTATGAAGAAGCTTTGTCTACAGAGAGCTATAATCAAAAGTGGATATAGACTTAGCTTTCTCAATGACCCAGAACTGATTGTAGTTTTCATAAAAAAACACTCTTTCGATGCAAATTTTCAACTTGATGGTAAATTTTGTTGAAAATCAGGGTAATTAATTGACTCAGAGGTTTAGTAGAGCAAGACGCTGAAGCTACAATAACTGTTTGCTAGAAACGGAGAGATTGAAAGATTTACATAGCTCAACATTTGTACAAATCATTGTGTTAGATGGTAGATCACAAAGTTCATAAGTTTCAGAGACTTCATTACCCGATACACCGTGTTCTTGAAGAAGTCGTAGAATGTAAAATCTTTTACATACAATAATTAGCAATGTTATTAGCTGCTTTGTCGATAGGAACAAGAACAAATTACGGATGCAAATTTTGCTGATATGTTACAACTGAAGGACCTATATATTGCAAAATCCTTTCCATAGCTAAAGATTTTTAGTGTTGATGTTATATTTGACAGCTAATTTCTCTACAAACTTAAGAAGACTATCTTCAATAGCCATGAAACATTTACTGTAATTGATGGTTTTGGAGTCTCGAAAATTGTAAGTAGTTTTCTAAGTTTACCATTCGTAATCAACTTAAGGTCTCCACGACATGTTCATGATGTTCATCACGAAAATCAGACAAATGACACTCACAATCTGGTAAATTTTCGACTATGTGTTGGATTATTTTCAAATTTTATAGAGAAAACAGTGTCTTTGTAGTTCAGAATTTTATTTCTGATAGGCTGATCTAAAAAGTGAATAATGACTGGTAAGCTTTCGTCACTGCAGAGACTTTCTAGGAAAAGACTAATGACATCATGTAAGTGAATGATTGTGGGTAGGTGGATATGATCCATTACTTGTTGACAAACTCAACCACACAAACATTTTTTGGGAAAGGTTTTGGAGTCTCGTGAACCTGAACTCTGGAAAGGAATTTTGTATCGATAATATCTAAATGAACATGTAGAATTTGTATTCTTTACATTCATCTAGGGCAAACATGTCGTGGCAAAGGATTTTAGAGACCATATTAAGGAGCTTACGAGGAAGTTAATTCAAAAGAATACGAGAAGAGTTCAAAGCCTCATCAAACCAACGATTGATTTTTTTTAAAGAAAGATCGTAATGAGGTGACATCTTTCCTTGAGTCGCATTTTTTTTACCTAAAACTTTCTTGTTTAATCCGTAGGAATAAAGTGTTTCAAGTCTTTTGATGTAAAACTCTTCACGTGTAAGCCTTATTTTGGTAGCTTCAGGATCTAATATATTACATTCATCATATCCTGTACCTGGAAGCTTTTCAAAGATTTGATATTAAAATTCACATTCACAGCATGTCTTCTTATGGTTGATCACATGTTCACACCCTGGTTTAAATATACGGTGTGAGTTCATACGAAGGTTGAACTTTGTAGCAGTCTCTCCAACATACTGCTGTCCAAAGGCTCGACAAGAAAAAAAGCAGATAAGATTTTACTATCGATGCAAAGATATTTGGAACCAGTTACATTTCTAAGAGCAGAAGAAAGGGGGGATGATGGATAAGGACAATTTTTACAAGGTGTGTTTTTGAACTTCTGCACAGAAGAATTGGTAGACTCGAACTCATACTTATTGAACCCATCCCGAGTTTTAACTTCAGGACACTCCTCTTGTTTATCTACGAGACAGGCAATGCGGCATGAACGTCTAATTTCAATCAATATCATTAACCCTATTCTGTATGCTCATACTTTGTCAAATATCTTCCAAAATAATTATCACAGTTTTTTGAAATTTTCTGACAAGTAATAATTATTTTGCAAAAAATTAGAATCATACATCAAGTAATTGGGTAGTTATGTCCAAAATGAGGTTGTAACGTAAAACAATGTAAGGGGTTTCCATACAACTATTTAATTCTAAGCTAAATTTGTTCAAATTTGTCTATATTTGCTTCCATTTTACTGCTAGTTTTACTCCTTGTATTGTCAATTTCTACTGCCAAATCTACAAATTCATTTTCAAGTTTTGCTATCCTGTTATTCTTCGTTAGAGCATTTTGTTACCTAAAAAGTATATTATGTTTTATCTAGACTAAATTTTATTACTTTTATTTTTTAACCTTTCTTTTACAGTTTTTACACCTTCTTTTTCTTGGAACATAAATTTTAAGCCTTACTTCGTTCCTTAATGTTTGTTTAACGCCTTCCTAGTCTCAAATTCCTACTGCAAACTTTCTAAGTTCAATCTCGTGGTTAATTCCTTATTCGAATTACTGGTAGGTATCAACTTTTATATCCTGAGTGTTTTTGTTTTTTTAACATTTCAAACATTTTGAATTTATTTATTAAGATTTTATCATTTTATGCACCTTTTTTACAGTAGGTCCACATCAGTGATTTCACTGGCTTTTTTAATTGTATATTTCTTGACCTTCTTTACCAAATAAATTAATAATAATAATAATAGTAATAATAATGATAATACAAAACCTTGAAATTTTTGAAATGAAATAACTTCTGATAAAGAAATGATATAACAATGAAACTTTGTTAACGTAGTAAAATTAACAAACTGAATTTGCTGACATCAATAAAAATATTAATGACGTCACAAATTCAAAATGGCGCGCAAAAGAAGAAAAATATATTTTTAACATTTTTGGCGAGTTGTACTGGGTCTAACTTTTTTGAAAAATCTGATGATCTATCTTTGAAAAAAAATACTTTTGGCTGTTCATAAATCAAAACAGAACCAAAATATCTCTTTTAAAATAGCAGATACAGCTATCCAAAGTTATATATAGAATTTTACCCTTTTTGGCGCTCTGTGATGACGTCATTGAACAATAATAGTAGCCATTTTAGATTTAGTAACATTTTCTTGCTTCCCTAATGGATTGGTACCTTCCAAACCAAATTTGGTGACTGCAGACATGCTTAGTTGTCAAGATAAGTAGGGGGACCATATGGTCCCCCCATACTTAGAGACCCCCATACTTTATAGGATTAAGCAAAAAACACAAGGAAGACCTTTAGTACCAAGTCATTAACGAGGCACCTCACACATCCTAACCAGAAAAAGCTATATCTTCTTACATGTCAAGTATGTAGTATGCAGTATGTTAGCGAAACATTTACCAGACTAAAATGAGGATGAATATGCATTGCATTGTGAGCTGTGAGCATGTCATCAAACACAAAGATACTTGTTAAGGTCGTGAATTTTCTTATCAAGTGCAAAAATCAGCCCAAGCAAGTGCATTATCTTAAATCTTGAAAACAACAGCCTGTGCCAGACCTCTTCTGAAAAAAGTAATTCAAGTCTATCGTACCGCAGGAAAATTTATTATATGGTACAGGCTAGCAAAGAGTGTTGGAACTTTTCAATCCTTTTTGATCTAGAGCAGCCCACTAAAGTCCGGCTTCCCCTTTGCGCCACGGAAAAATTGTTTTCCTTAAATGGTCGGCATTAACATCGATACTTAGAGACCCCCATACTTTATAGGGTTAAGCAAAAAACACAAGGAAGACCTTTGATAGTTGGTACCAAGTCATTGACGAGGCACCTCACACATCGTAACCAGAAAAAGCTATATCTTCTTACATGTCAAGTATGTGATATGCAGTATGTTGGCGAAACATTTACCAGACTAAATATGAGGATGAATATGCATTGCATTGTGAGCTGTGAGCATGTCATCAAACACAAAGATACTTGTTAAGGTCGTGAATTTTCTTATCAAGTGCAAAAATCAGCCCAAGCAAGTGCATTATCTGAAATCTTGAAAACATTAGCCTGTGCCAGACCTCTTCTGAAAAAAGTAGTCTACCGTACCGCAGGGAAATTTATTTTTCGAAGGCTAGCAAAGAGTATTGGAAATTTTCACTCCTTTTCATCTAGAGCAGCCCACTAAAGTCCGGCTTCCCCTTTGCGCCACGGCAAAATTGTTTTCCTTAAATGGTCGGCATTAACATTGAGAGTCGGTAATAACCAAATGATAGTTGGCATTAACTTTGCGAATATTGTACCGTGTTTTTAATAGTTGGCGTTAACAACCACAACAACTGTCTCAATAAATTTCCAAAACAAGTTAAGGTGGTAGCTTGTTTTTGATTTCTGTATATAGAAAAAGGGTTCTTGATTTATAGTTCTATATTTATATGCGGGCTGAAAGGCCTACATGTGATAAATCATTTGCCCTAAAGCCAACATAACTCAAGTTCATTATTTTGTGATTTAAGTTTTAGTTTGGTGATTTCAAATAATTACAACCAACTATACTACGAGGTGGTTATTAAAACCGACTCTGGTGACTTTTGTCACTCTTCTTTTTCATTATTGCAAAAGAAAAACGCAATGAGGCATGTTCGCAAAAATGAACACAAATGGTTAATGCCAACAAAATCGATAAACCTGTTCGCATGAAAAACTTAGCTTGTCTACGAAAAGTGACCATTGTTAGTACCGATTATTAAAAACTCGATAGATAGACTTTGATTTGAAAACGCGGAACATTATCGCAAAGTTAATATCGACTATCAATTGGTTTGGATTTTTAAACGAAATGAAATGCATTTAAATGACAAAACGTGACCATCGTATCTAAGTTTTTGGTTAAGATTTGAATATTACTAAAGTATAGAAATATTATCAAAGTACGCTTAGAACAAGACAAACATTTTTTACATCGAAATTTTATCAAGCAGAGACAAACACCTTTACTTCATCGAATATTGGACACAATAGTGCATTATCAAGCAGGGATAAATACCTTGCTTTACTTTATCGATTATCGGACACAATATTGCATTATCAGGCAGAGACAAACACCTTTAATTAATCGAATATCGAACACAATAGTGCATTATCAAGCAGAGACAAACACCTTTACTTTATCAAATATCGGACACAATAGTGCATTATCAAGCAGAGACAAACAGCTTTACTTTATCAAATATCGAACACAATAGTGCATTATCAAACACCTTTAATTAATCGAATATCGAACACAATAGTGCATTATCAAGCAGAGACAAACACCTTTACTTCATCGAAATAGCCTTATAGATTATCGGATATATGCCGCCCGATAGGCTCTATATTTTGACAATTTTTTGCAAGTTTTGGACACTTTTTGGGACTCTGAGTGGGCCTATTTTGGTACTTTTCCTTAACATTTGAAAAAATTTCCTCAAAAGTTGTCGAATTGCAACTCTTAAAAGGACTGAATCAAAATTTCGTGATTTTTCGATTCTATGCGGGACTCGGAAGGGTGAAAAATCATTCCCATATGGGCGGAACATACCCGTATGGTCGAAAGGTAGAGCCCCCCCCCCCCTCCCTGCGGGCCTTGTTACTCCTGTTATAGCCTTGGAAATCCTGCATTAGAACTGCAGATAAGAATATAAGTAAAAGAAAGACATTAAACTAAAAACTAGTTAAATAACAATGAATGGATCGAAAATATCTGGTAGAACGTATTCCTTGTTTATGAACGCCGAAAAAGCTTTTGAAATCCAAAAATTTATTTAAGTATCTTTTTTTTAAAACAAATTTTAAAAACTGAAAATTTTATATAAATTTCAGCAGCACATTTTAAAACCAATACTTTCAAAACTAACTTTCAAAGCAAAATCTCAAAACTAACTTTCAATACTAAATTTCAAAACCTATTGATTTTTTGAAACTTGCTAAACCTTGAAAATATGAAGTGGAGAATTAAAATGGAGGGGCTTATCGAATTCATCCTCTTAAATGTGTGTATGCTATGTGAGCATTCCGTCATAGGGTTCCTAAATCTCCAGCAGCTCTTACTATCGTTATGCCATTGAGACATCCTGTCTTTTACACTAACAAAATTAGCCCCCCCCCCCCCCAAAAAAAAAGAAAACAATTACACGATGACTATTGCAACTATGTAATGTACTACTATTACAAATTTCATGAAATAATTTTATAACCATTTACTAAGATATATTGGCACGTTTTAAAGATAGGAAAATACCTAAGCATAAAATCAGAGCGTCAAAACAATATTCTAAAAACATTATGTATAAACTTCAATCGATAGTCTATATACTTTATTGCATGAAAAGTTTGCTGCACGAAAACTTCGCGATATAAAGTATTTCAATCAAAAATTCGGGAAATTTAAAGTCCGCGAAATAACTTCTACTCTTCAACCACGAATTAAAAAAAAAATTTAAATGCAAAAAAAATCATTTTTATATTGAATACTAACCTTTATTTGAAAATACGTTCTGTGCCTGCAAATGTTAGCAAGAATAAATTTTCGCCTGAAACGAAATTGAAATGACTGGAAATTCATATTGTCAACTCGCGAAATAACTTAGGACAGCGAAATTGAAATACCGCGAAATGTTCATGCAATAAAGTTTTAAAGTAATAAATCCGTAATTACAATTTACAATAAATTTTAAGATTTTGAGATCTTCAACGGGATGTCGCCATTGATTGCGTCACTTGTGAACGAACTGACATTAGTTTACTCTCAACTCCGAGCAATCATTTTTGATTGAAAGAACAATGGTTCATGCATTCTTGAGCGCAATTTGAAAGCGTCCCAGACAATCTCAGACAAATCTTCATACAAATATCAATACACCCGTGATGTTCTAGCTGCACAACACACTCAGTGACTTGGGTGATCGCCATTGCTATACAGAGGACTGCAAGGACTATTCTAACGTTGTTTTCCATCTGTGGAACCAGAATTGAAATCCAGATGACTTTCGAATTGACAACTATATTCGGCAAAACGCACCTCTATAACCCACGGTTCATGGAAAGCTCGACTGCGAAGTCCGATGCCTTAGAAAATACTAGTAGTTTCTTTTTTTTCATAAAATATTCTTCAGTTAAGCTTTTCAATGACAAAGATTATTTTAAAGGAAAAGGGAATGTTTGCACAGAAAACGGAAAACCGTCAGGGAACACATGGTGATTTCATTTTATTATTATCTTTATATCTCAATCAATAGCAGCTCTGTCACCTTCCCAAAACAAAAGATCACAATCAAAACAAGGCACCATCTCCATTAATTAATATATTTTTTCAAATCAGCCAGGGAGAAGGAAAAGAATCACCTGTTCTCTGCTTTTTCCTGGTGTTTTGATTGAATGATTAAAGCAAATAGTTGTAGATGACTCGTTGTCCCAAACACATTTCACAGACTTTTCCGCAAGAAAAGTCATGTGGCCAGAAAGTGGCCCAAAATTATCCTCTAAAGTAATAAAAACAAAACAACCAATCATATTGTTTCCTTTCGTTTTTATAAGCCTTGCAAACCCTCAAACTAGCCTCTAAGTAAAACTGTTAAACATTTTGGTGTTTATCTTGATGAAAATCCTACCTATTGAACTGTATGGCGACTTTGTGCCCCACAGAATTCTTACACTTCAAAGTTAAGCTATGAGACTTGTCAAATTAGTTTTGATTTTATCAGGACAAATATTTTTCGGATGTTAATCATCATTCATAAAATTGAAAAGCTTAACAAACAATGAGTATTTCTGGAGTTAAAACATTCAAAAATGTTTTGATAATTTTGTAGAATTCGTAATCTGTCGAAACGCTAGCTAATTAAAACTGGTATTGCACCAATTTTTCGCATACAATTTAATTATATACCACGTTTTCTAGAAAATCCCCAATCGTTGTTAAACTTCTGGTAATGATAAACCGATTTTCATCTTAGTACACTACCTACAAATAAATTTCAAATAAATAATAAAAATAATAATATAATATATAATATATATAACAAAATTCAAGCGGAAATATTATGGACGAAGGCACATATTTTAGAAATTGGGCTGACAAATTATGATCACTGTTTTGATTAGGGGCAAAACATTTTTACAACACCATTTTATCCAAGGTGAAGGTGTTTTGAATTGAAGCTCAAGTCTATTTATTAATTCTATTTACTCTTTTTAAAATGTAAGGAATTACTAGAAGTTTCAACGTTTTATATTCGACTATATATCAACTAACAGGAGGTCATTGTCATCGCCAGAGAGCTCTTTTTAAGTTTTGTTACCTGCGTTAACCCTTCGTATAATGGCCTGTTTTCTGTACCGTAGAATGATGAGAGGGATCTTAGGCTCTCGTCTGCGACAAATGCTAATAGGTAAAAAATTTGGCCTTTGGACAAACTTACTGAAGCAGGAAGATTTGCAAAATTATGACTTCATCAAGTAACCAGCGTGTATATAATACAGATTACAGACTAACTGCGACTTTTCCAATATTCGAACATTCCAGATATGGACAAAATAATTCATTAGATGAGTATTTGACAATACCAGGGTCTATTTTACAGACCTGCTATAGGAATAGTGATGTTCAAAATCCTATCCCTAAATTCGATAGCCCCTTATTGATAATAATGAAAAACAATAATTAAAAATACATGTGCAATTGCGACAAAAACTTCTTAGCTTTAAGTACATTTCGGTCAATGATTTGCAGGGGCGGATACAGACTCTTCAAACCACCTTGTGAAAATCCCGAACTTTTCCGATTTTCTTATTAAATTTCCCCGATTCTTCCCGAAATCTCTGTAAAATTTTCCCGGTTTTTGGTAATTTTAGAATACTTAACTGTGTGAAATCACACAACTTTCACATAGTCTCTATCCGCCCCTGATTTGTTACCAAAAGTTGGTTGCTCAACATAAGACGAACTTAGGCAAAGATCCTGCTGCCCGAAGTTGGTATCTAACATTTTCATGGGAAATGGATTTAGGAGTTTATCAAGATTAATAGAGGATTTATTAATTCATGTATAATTCACTAATAGCTCTTTCTTCTTCAGAATGTGCATCTACTATACTAAATTTTCAATATTTTTTTCAAGTCTGATTGCACCCAGGGCGTATCATAAATGTAGTAAATTTTGACATGATCATTTACGATGGGTCTGAGGTGTCACATTCCCCTCTTTTTTTTACCTCACTTTTTTTTCTATTTCTCAATTTTTTTTGTACTTTTCGATTTCCAAATTTTTTTTCGCTTCTCAATTTTTTTCACTTCTCAATCTTTTTACTTTTCAATTATTTGTATATTATAAAGATTGGTTTATTTAGCACATGTCTTAAAATACAAGTTAAAAGATGAAGAAGTTATTACAGTATGTTGTCAATAAGTGGGACTCTCAAGGGACCAAAACAATCCGTCCCACATAGCAGTTGTCCCAGTAAACCAAATCTTTGGTAAAAATTTTAAACCGGGAAGTAAAAAAATAGAATTGGGATGTAGTAAAGATTATTGAGAATTATGACCCTTCGGAGCCATGGTCATCATTGTATCTTGAAACAAATCAAAAAAATTAATTGACAGCTATTGAGAGAGATTTCATTATGCAAAATTAATACAGATAGTGAATATGCATAGTTTTTAAAAAGAAAATATCACCTCATTCTTTCAACATTTGATACCCTATTTTTTGTTAAAAATTGACGTTTTCTGAAAAGTAACATTAAAGTTTTTTCTTCTTATCTCTTTAACGTAACCTTGTAGTTTTTCAGAAATATTGCTTCAAAGACTGAAACTTTTTTGTGGCGCACCCGGTAGATTTTTTTTTTCAAATAGCTCTCCGCAGTGTGGGTACTAACAGAACCAAACTTTTAGGCCTATCACTCAAAAAGATCGAATTTTTAGATCTTTCTTTCCCTGAATAAGCGTTCAATCCTTAGTAAAAATGGCCCTTTTTCAATGGCGATGTCTCGCCCGAAATATGAACTATGTTTTTCAAAAACATTCCATTCTTGTTGGCAATGTTTTAACATAACTTTGAATTGAAATGGTTAAACCATTCAGATATGAAATGGTTAAACCATTCAGATATCTGGAAATATGGAGTTATGGAGCCTAGTAAAACTGTTTGTGGCAATTTATAAAAGAAAAGAGAAACGGTTCTAACTGAAAATTGGTTTATTGATGTCTTAAACAGTCTCAAGAGTAATAACAGTGCGAGTATTGGTGATATTCAAATGAATATTGTGAAACAGTCTTTTGAAATCACGAAATATCCACTATTCTACATATGTGACGGTCTACGGGGAAAGGGGAAATAAAGCTAACCATAAATCACTTGTTTGCCTCTCAAAATCGCAATTTGCGTGTCACTTAAATAGAAATGCACTCCTCCACAGACGTTTTTTCATGATTTTGCAAGTGGGTGGAGTATGATCGCGGTAAAAATGACCATGCCCTCTTTTCCCATGGATCGTCACATATGCAAATTATCCATTAAAACTGGAATTTTTTACAAACAGTTTAAGAATTGCCAAAGTAACACCGGTTTTCTGGTGTTAACCATCTTTTATTAATTTATTTATTTACTATCAAATTGCACTGAAGATTTTCATCATCTTTCAAATCTTTTGTATAGCCAAAGTTTTTCGGGCTTCCTGCGGGGCCTAGAGATGACTTGGTAACTCCACTTTTTATTGTCGCATCTTTCTTCTTTCGTGGGATGAGAGCAATAAGTTTTTCAATCACTATATAGAGATTTGAGATCCTTTGAAAGAGAAAAAAGCAAAAATCGTCGTCATTGGTTCCAATTCGATTAAAACCTCCTTTTACCATCCTCTTTAGAAAATTTCGGTATGTAGTGTTCAAATTGTCCCGTGGTAAAATTCCAGTTCTGACAAGTATAGGTGAGATGGCTAGAGACAAAGCTGTTCAGAAATTTAACTATGGTTTTCAGATATATATTAAAATTTTGTTTATTAGAGAGGGGCGCTTATTGGAGAGGGGCGTTTATAAAAAATCTAGAAAATGGATGTCAACTGTCAAGCCGATTACTTTTTTGAGTGGAAGAAAGCTGGAAAACGGACTAGTTGTACCGGCTACCTATAATATCATTGGAAACAAAAAACATGTGAAAACA
>JAUBWS010086476.1:0-11974 GCA_032270445.1 Darlingtonia californica | reverse complement strand
AACTCAGTGTACAAAAAGCTGTTAAGAAAAAAAATTCTCGAAGCATGACTTTTTCTATATATTATGTTTTTCGTTTTTCCAAGAAAGATGGTTTAAAATAACTAACTTCGAAAGGCAAATTGAGAGCATTGTTGTTTGATTTATGAAAACAAAACACAAATTTTTTTTTGATAGCGTATGTACACCTCACGCTCGACAACCCACCCCTCCCCCACACGCTATTGGTTAGACTACCCCTACCCCCCTCCGAGCGCACGTACTTTATGGATGGTCCCTACATAGAAGAAGATTGAATATTTTAGCAAAAAAATATTCGCATTAAAGTTCGGACGTTGGCTTGCTTTACAAGACAAACGGTTAAAGCAGAATCTGGCAAAACACGTTAAAAAATCTTTTGTGTAGTTTTTCAAGAGCTTTCAGATGATATGATCTTTTCTGTTTCTGAAATTTATTCATGATTTTGAAGTCATGGTCAAACTTTACAAAGTACCAATAAGAATAATTTTGGAGGTAACAGCTCTACATTTTGAGTACTCTCAAAACCGTTACCCAACCCCCCCCCCCCCCCCTGATTATTCACGATAGAGGAAATCTAGTTAATGAAACTTGGGTGTACCTTACAAAATGATCTATAACCTTTGAACAGAAAATGATTTTTCAGTTCCGGAATGTACTATGTAATTAATAATTCAATGTAGTTTCCAGGTTTTATGATTTTTAAGATAAATTCTTAGTGCAAATTTTCCCGCAAATCTTGCAAAAATATACAAAAGAGTTACAACGCAATAACGAAATAATAATTCTAACCCCCGGGGTTAATATTCAGTTAAAATTTTAAAAGGCACTTTTCTGATTACAAAATCAATAGCGTGCAATAATTACAATTGTAAAATCGCTGAAGCAAAGCCAGCGATTTGTACAAGAGGTCTCCGGAATAGATTGTGCATGACAAATAAAGTCTTTAGATTTCATTTTTGCAGGGAAGGACTCTGGAGAAGGACACGACTCCAAGGAATATGCGATCTATGTGAAATTTTCTCTTCTTTACTATAAAATCATTATTTACATCAAAAATCTTTGTACGACACAAATTGATACATGAAAAATACAAGAGACAAAACAAACAACAAGAACAAAGTAAACAAAAAAAACGAAACATAAAAATTATAAAAAACAAATGAACAAAATAATATATATGATCTGTTGTAGCCAAAACCAAATCAAAAGTTTATGAAAGAAAAAGTTATCAAAATAAACAAAAACAAAAATGTCTCTGTCTGATGGCGAGACCCCATTTTTTGCACACATAAGTATTTTGTCGACTTTTTATAAGGTATTAAGGAAGGAGTGAATGTGTCAAAAAGAAGGCGCTAGAAATCGAAGAAAAATCGTGATTTTTTAAAGAAAACTCAAACAAATTCAACTTTATCATTAAAACAAAAAAATGTTCAGTCCATTAGTACAGATCTTAAAGCTGTAAGAGTTTTGAAATTGAAAAAATTATACAAAATTATATGTATATTAAGGAATCACCAGCATCTTTCTTTTGTTCCCAATTACCAGAAAGGACACCTGAAAAGATAAAATATTAAAAATAAGAGATAGAAACATCATACTGCTCAAATAAACGCCACTTTTCATTGGCCGTGATACGGGGGATAATTAATAGTAATTTAAGGGATAGTCAACTTGTTCGTACAAGATCCAATCTTAGCTAGGTGTGGAGGCGCCTGTTTTTCTTTTGATTATGTTTGGATTGAAAAGGTCCATATTTTTAGAGATTTTTTTTAAAACTTCTCAAGTTTGAGTTTGGACAATTCAAAGAGATATAAGAAGAAAGATTGTTTTTGGCTCCTTAAGAAACTACATTATCAAACAATGAGATTTCCAAGCTTTCAAGATTTTTTAGGACTTGAAAGGCTTACAACAACATCGAAGCTGAGCAAAGTTATCTGGTTTTTTTAAGAAAAGTGTGTTCCGTACATATGCTCAAATAAACGTTCCCTCCCATATAAGTGTCTCCTTTCTCATCATTCTCGCCTTTTCAGTTAGAACATTTTCATGTCAAACGTCAATGAAGATGCAGTTTGCACCTCGTTCAATTGTCTTTGTATCTGACAATGAAATCTCAAAAATATAGCGATTTGCCTGTAAGATTACGTAAAACTCTACTGTGCAGAAAGTAAAATTGTGGGATAGTCTTCCACATGATTGGAAATTAAAAAGTCTATCAATTAATTTAAATCTAAAACCAAAAGGTGGTCTAGTGATACTTGAACACTTTGTATGCTACTCAGACTAGCCAAAAAAGTTTTGGAGGGACATCTTCCTTTATCTTGCCTTTTACCTTAATTTTCGCGTGTATTTATTTTCGCGAATCAAAAAATATTGCATTTCGGATGTATTAATTTTCGCGAACTAGAGAGGTTTTTGACCAAAATTGCGCTAATTTGGGACAATTTTGGTAAAATCTATATTTTGCGAATTTGACTAAAATTAGCGAAATTAGCGAAAATTTATACCCGCGAAAACTAGCACGCTTAAGGTTATTTTTATTTTTGGTTAATTTTAGTAAATTTTTTGTAAAACTACTGTTACTGATGTCAGCATTACCAACAAAAAATGAATTGCAAATGAATAAATAATTTACCATCCGATATAAGCTTGACAGAGATTTGCATGAGAAGTGGCCTGTTGTATTAACAAGTCAACCTGTTTCTCCACACCAATCGCTTCGTCTTTATTGAAATCACGACCAGTTAATTTATCGCGAACTCTGTTTACAATCTGCAATGCTCTCTTGTTCACCGCTTCCGGTTTATTTCCACCGTTTTCCGGATCTTGCGTTGGATGCTCCGGATTGGCTAGTTTGTTACCACGTGGTCGGTCATGTGTTCGATCACCACTGTCTTGAAATTCTAATGAAAAGGATTTTAACGAAGATTCTAAAGAAATTGTTTACCAGCAAGAAAAGCAGTTTCTAACAGCAGCTGTCTTAACCCTAGCCAGACTAGACTATTCTATAGTCTAAGTTATAAGAACTCAAGTTACTAAGATAACGGGCAACCGTTGAGCTCGGAAAGTAGGAAAACCCGTTATTTTTTCTTCCGTAGAATCCCCGTTCCCGAGCGACAGGCCTATACCAGAGCGACAGGTCTATATCACCTACGCGCATACAGCTTTTTCTTATACGGACGAGGAAATAATCTAGAGCCAGACATTGGGCAATTGCAGACGTGATTCCCAAGGAAAATTTAATAAAAATCATTGTTTCACGTCGACACTTTTTTGTTGACGCGATCTTTCCAACCACACCCTTATTTACTGAGATTGAGCTGTTCGTTCAAGAGCATTGATCCAAAGGAGCATGATGTAACAAAGACAATTCCTCATAAGGGAAAGAAAGTTCTTTTGAATGTTGTTGACTACAAAGTTTTATGAGAAACTTATCACGGGACCTACTTCTCAAAAATTTGTTAATCTAAAAGTTGTCATGTAGCTTTCTTACAAAGTAGTTTCTTATTAACAAGGTAGGTACTTAACTCCCAGTTTCAACAATTTTAAACCATATTCGCTGTCCATGAAAGACATTCAATCTGATCTAACCTAATCTAACCTAACAATCTACATCAAAACATTTAAAAGCAATAGATTTTCTTACCACCATGTCCTTCGTTATGATTGGAGTACGATTCAGGTCTTCCTTTTGAACGTTTTTGAGTTTGCGCTTTGAAAATAAATAAGAATAAATTATTAGGCATTTCCAGTATGTAAAATTGGTTAAAATACGTGCATTTCAATCCCATGAAAATTCAACATTTTCAAAAAAAATAAGGAAGACAACATCGTGTTAGGTTAGTCTGCCTGAAAATAGGCTATTTTCAATTGAAGTTCGACGCTTTTGGTTGCTCACGTTTACAATGTTTAATTTTGAAATAAAAACATTTAAAACATGATTACTTTTACTTTCACTAGGAGTGAAGAATTTCTATGACAACAAGGTCGCAAGAAATGTTTAATTCGATTGGATTGCCTTTGAAGAAATTGCAGAATATTACTATCATAATTCTAACAATATCTCATTCTAATGTTGCCATAGAAGAAAAACGAAGTACAAAAAACAAGCTCGAAAAACGACTATAACCCATAAAAATTTAATACCAAAAACAACAGCATTGGAAATGCTAAAATTCCCTTAACTAAAGACCTGAAAACCACTGTCGGACCGCCCAACAATCGCTTTTTTCTGCGCATGTTGTCCCGACCTTCTGGAACACTACAGTAATCGCAAAAATAGTCCAGAGAAGATCTGCCTATAAAAGTACATAAAAATGTGAGCTTTGTGCTAGGTTCAGACCACTAAGTTTTTCGTAGGAAAGCCTGTAAAATAAGTTTATTAGTCTTGATTATTCAATGTTATTTCTAAGACTTTTCTACGGAAAAGTCTAGTGGGCTGATCTTGGTACTTGAATGAAGAGAATTGTGGAAATCACATACTGTCTATCAGTCTCCAGTTCAGCAATGGATCATATACGAAAGCTTCCAAAACAGCCATCAAACTGTCTTTATTTTCACGTAAAACTCTCATTACACTTTCACATGTCATTCGATAATTACCATCAATACCAGTCACCTAAAATGATTCGATAATTATCAATGATGGGTTAGTCTATTGATAACTACATTATTTGGTTTAAAATGACCAGCACTTCATCCAACATCTCTACTGAGGAATGGTTTGATTCATAAAATAGGGAAAGCTATAAACCTTGTAAAGACAGAGGTATTACAAGGGTATTCAACCTTTGGAACATGCAGTTGGAGACAATTTTCCTGAATGAGTCCTAAAAATCCTATAAAAAGATTCCATAATAGCGAAATATATTCTCTCAGGTTAAAGGCTTGGAATCTTGGGTCACTTTCTAAGCCTGGAACAAAGTGTATGCACCATTATGGAACCTAGGCAGAGCTTTGTGAAGAGGTTATCGGGAAATTTCGTCAGTAAGTATATCGACCGAAGTCGAGCGCGACCCGAAGGATCCCTTTTCCTTGGCTACTACACCGAGGTGTATGCGAAGAGAGCCGTTCAACTCTCCAGATAACTCCACTTGCCTTTGGTTCGCATCTTATATTGCTGACTATTTAGGCCGGAGGCACCAAGCTGAAGTTTTGAGTCTTTGGTATGACTCGACCTGGTATCTGACCCGGGCTTTCCGTACAGTTGGCGAATACTAACCGCAAAGCCATCGACCGGGTTGTCAGACTAGTCTAAACTTCATTCAAGAAATTTGAAAAACAGGTATGAATAAATACCTCCATAGCGTTTGTCAACATCCTTGTCAATCTGAAAGGAATTTTCTCCGGGAATTTTTCACGTGTCATTGCAACCTACATGAGAAAGTAATTCTTTTTTCATTATAATAAAAAAATCTATTCAACTTATTGAACGGTACGATGTCGACATAAACTTTTTTTGAACAATAAATAGTGCAAAAAGTCCTTTAGCCTTGCCGCAGTAAATTACTTGACAAGGAGTGGGAACATACCTCAAAACAATCACCAAAATCAATATGAAGAATTTTACCAGACATTCTATCCAACATAAGATTTGAAGGATGTCTAAGAAAAATTAAATATTTTACATAATAGAACAGCATGTATATAGTATACTGTCGTAAGTGGGTCACTCAGGGGACCAAGTGAAAATGTACAGTGAATGAATAAAAAATGTCCCACTTAGCGAAAGTCCCAGTTATCCGAAGTGTTTTGTATGAGTTATTCTCTAAGTCGGACCGAAACGAGCAGTCCCATTTAGCGAATTTATCGAGAGTGTATTCATTTAATGCATGGCAAGAATTCATTATTGTTGCATTGGCTAGTCAACCATTTAGGCACGGAGATTTTAAGTCTAAGGTCGAAGGCTGAATCCAGTGTGCGCCTCGTCTTCCCCCATCTCACCCTAAACGTTGGTTTCACTGAAACTTTATACATTGTTCAATTTTAGATATAGCCTGCTATGGTCCGTACCAATTTTATCCGTATTAAAAAGAGTTAATATTCGTCACAAAAACAACTTATTCTAAAATGTCAAGCTTTTTAACCTAATATTCCATCAATATAGATTTCCTGATCTTTTCAGGAGGAGAGTTTTCTTTCATTGAATTTGTGTTATAAGTAGGCGTGGACTTTGGTTCCAAATCTAAGCAACATTTTATTAACGTTAAGAAGTTAACATATGCTTCCACTAACAGTTTCGCACCAACTCGTTTTTCCATAGAAAAGCCTCTTCAATGTGTTTGCAAAATCAAGGCAAAGATTGTTAGATGACTTGTCTTCACAAATACATTTTACAGACTTTGATACGGAAAACTTCAGTGGTCTGAAATTGTTAGACAAACCTCTTGAAATGAAGTATTGTGCCGGCCGAGTATAAAGATAAAGAGGATCTCAAAACAAAACAATATTCAGGTGAAATTACCTGTCTCCTAATCCAAGTACGTAACCAACCATAGACATCACAGCAAGTGAGCGAGTGTAATTCAAGCGGCGGTCGTACCAAACCTAAAGAAAATTGAATAAATGTTTTTGGAGGATAAAAAAACATGCAATCCATGAAAACAAGAGGCAAGATAATAAAATAAACCAGTTTTCAGAGATGTATATTAATGTCATTTTTAATGTGATCATATCAATAGTTATGTTAAAGTTAAACTAGTGCAGATTATTTACCCTAAAGAATTGATCAAATTTTGGGTAGCATGAGATCACATAATATCATGCGATGTATTAAGAATGGCAGTTTACATGTTAATATGTAATATCTAATATCAAAAACTTTTCTTTCTACTAACCAAAAAAGAAACATTGGTACTAGTCACGAAACCTAAAAAATTTAGACTACCAGACACTCTTTGATTGCTTTCTAAAATCAAGACTTTCTAAAGATACCTCTGAACTTGGACTCTTCAACCATAACACCTTTGCAAGATCATCACCATGTGTTGTATTCAGCGCATGCTCAAAAACTTCCACTTTCTGGATTAACGTCAGATACTCGTAATCGGGCGCCATTCTTAACATAATTCTATGTTCAATGTTCAACATGATTTTCTTTTTGTCTCGATAATCCCGAATCAAGGTATGTAAAGTATCACAGTGAGGGACCCATCCAATGAGACCAGAGTTCGTGGAGAGTGGAATGACTGGATAACGTTGTATGCTGAAAAATAATTTTGAAAGAATATCTTAATTCACTAACCATTACTATCAACTATGGGAAAAGGGGGTTTGGTCATTTTAACCGCGATCATACTCCACCCGCTGACAAAATCACATAGACCTCCTGCGCAGACGTTTTTTCATGATTTTGAGAGGTAAACAAGTAAATTATGGTTCGCTTTATGTCCCCTTCTCCCATAGAACGTCACATAATTAGTTCTTCCCCGGGCAACACGTCAATTTGATAGGAAAGTGGGAATCCAGTTGGTAACAAAATGAAACGTGTGCCGCTTTTGGTGCATGGGTTGCAGAGCTCCTAGCTCCCTACCCAGGGTTTCAGGACCATAAAAGCTGTGACTAACAGGGCATCTCTAAATGGAATCGATGCAATAGTTAATAAAAAAAAGTGCCTATATTTGTCACACATCCACATCCATCCAAATTAAAAGGCGTCATTTCCAGGGGAAAGTGCGCGTGACCTATAATCAATCAGAGAAGATAAAAATTCATAATTGATCCTATTCATAATGGTTGTCTCTACCTTAAATGTCTTTTGAACGTGACTGAATCATTTGACAGGAGAGTATTGACCAATCCAAACAACTGCATGACACGTTCGTCTTGACGCAAGTCTTCATGTCCTTTCAATAAAAACATGAATTCCGAACCATTGCTCCCTAAAACGAAAATCAAATCTTTCGTTAATACCTCATCGTCCGACAAAAGTGACGGAATTTCTTGATCATGAAAATGTCTTCCTATGAACAATTTTGACCCTTAAGAACGTTTGACTGCTTTAAAAAGATGAAATGATTATTTCAAAAATTGAATTTATCAATCTTGTCCGACATGGTCTTGTATTAGCTTAAAACTTGTTTTGATTTTGTTCTTGTATTATACATTTTTTTATTACACCTAAACTTCGTTTTCATACTGAATACCAAAAAAAATTTATCTTTTTTATTCCCAAAACGTTCTTCGCAATGAGATAATTCTCTGCCGCACATAGAGAAAGGTCCTATTTCGTATTATTCGAGTTTTCTATAGGAACGACGCTTGTTACAAGTGTTTGATTAAGCAAGCAAAATATTGTCTCGATTTGTCGTTCTTCCAAACACTTGTAACACGCGTTTCTATAGAAAACTCGAATAATTCGAAATAGGACCTTTCTCACATTCCCATAGTATGTTTATCTTACAGATATAGACCTCTAAAGTTTTCCATAGTTAAGTCTGTAAAAATTGTTTGAAAGAACGAGTCATCTAGAAATATTTGCCTCGAATATTCAAAACAATATAAAACACTTTAGTACTGAAAAACGACGTGGTCCCAAGCCGCAAAAATTGTATCAGCTTCATACCTGTGATACTTAATTTTCTTGGTCGTTGTTTGGAAGTGATCACATTCAATGTTGTACTTATGTTTTTGATCTGAGTGATTGGTTTGCCAGGCTCGTATGTTCCAGGTACTGCTAATTCCAAGTCTTTACAAACAAGTAGTTTAGGTGAAACGTAGTGAAGTTCGATTGAGGTAAGCTAAGATAAAAAAAATAATTTGTAGAAAGGTGGAAAAGATAGAATGCTTCTAACGTCCCGAACCAGGAAATTTCCGCCAAAGTTCGAATTCATAAATCAACAGTACACTGCGGAAAGGGGCTAAGGAAAACCTAGCACGCAATTATTTGCTCCTAATTTGGTTGGTTCGTATAACAAAGGTGTGAATTTTGAGGGATATTTTATTTGATTTCAAGTTCATAAACAAACTTTGGCTTCTAGTTTGACAGTTGGTATTAGGTTGCCCCTGGCCCTCTCTTCACTTGAGGAACATCAGCTTAGTTAAAGTAACCCGTACAAGACCCGTAGCTAGATGCGGAATTAATTTCATTGGTACAAGCTAGGTAAAAGTAGCGGGAAAAAGCCTAGTTCCTGGTAGCATGTGACAGACTTCACATACGGTAGAACGTCAAATTTTCCGTACCGGTGCAGCGGTCTGGTATAGGCTAAGTCGATAAGACGATGGACGACTAAACTGGGGGTCCCGAGCACGACTCCCTTTCAAAATTTTCGGTAGTGAAATTTGTTAATTATTTTTAATTTTGCATGGTGCCCTGGGGTGTTTCCATACCCTGATGTCATTTGAAAGCAGTTCATAAAGACGAAGACCCATTTAACATCCTGGGAAAATAATCATATAAATAGTCCCAAGAAAAGAAAAGCATGAATACAAAAAATACTAACTTGTGGAAGCTGTTTGGAGATTCTGCGAAACACGTGGTAATACAAATCCCATGCTTGAGTAAGATCTTTATCGTTACCGGTATTCTGGTATTTTCGACACCAATCTTGTGCTTCCATCAGATCACGTCCATAAGCCTAATGTGTAAAAAACGACAAAAGGAGTGTTACCTAGGGCATTTAAAATTCAAAATGGAAGGATTATTAAATAAGAGTAAGGCATTTTTAACCATTTAAGGACCGATAACAACTATATTTGTTATGGAAATTGTTACAGTCCTGGACTCCTGGGAAGGGACCTAGGAGCTCCGCGACCCATGCACCAGGAGCGCAGGAAACGGTCCCCGGTCAAGAAATAGACGTCCAAAGATCCCCAAAAATGTTGAAAATTCCCGGCACAGAAGGAGTTAATTCACTCCTACCTTATGTTACTGAAAAATCGTACCCATATGATTAAAATTGCAAAGTGGTACGAAAAAAGCCAGCTATGTCTATTCAGGGGCTTAACTAGTGACGATAAAACTTTTCAAAACTATGCATGCTAATAGATCTTCAACTAACAATCATATTTACAAAAAATCTTTTGAAGATGTCAGCATGACATAATTTCTAAGAACCTTGGGCCTATAACTTACCTGTTGAAATGAGGTTTCGTTTAATGTTTGGGGTCCTCTTTCCATGATTTGATGTAGTGGCTCCAAAACTGCAAACATCCCTTTTACATTTCTTTCACCAAAGTACAATCTAGATGCTTCCTCTAAGCCTTCAGCCCACAATTCATGCCACAAGATGGCCACTCTAATCAGCTCTTCACTCACCATCATAGCCTGTGAGACTAGAATAGAGCTGTGTTCGCACAAGTTCTTTAGTATTTGATCAGCAGCATTGCGTCTATCAGCACTTGCAGACTTTGAAGCCACAGTTAAAGGATATATAAGTGCCTGTAACAATGAATTCAAATTTTAATTACCTAGATGAGATTTACCTATCATTGTGTGGGAGAAAATACATATACCTTATCGGTGAAAAATTCGACGGTTAAAAGTGACGAAATATTGTAAAAAATTCGTCACTTTTAACCGATGAAAATTTTTTTACCAGTGAAATTAATGACTAACGAAAATTTTCAGCTGATGCATTTTTTCAACCAACGAATTTTAGTGTCCAAAACACAATTCTCTCCGATAAGAACGCTTTTCCGAGAAAAAATTTGTGGGTGTCCTTTCAAAACATCAAATTCTAAATTTAATTACGGCCGCTTGCGGCTGCTTGAAAGTACGTTTCAAGTAAAAACAACTTGTTTTCAAGTCACCTCCCCAAATAGGATGCCTCGCAAAGTCAGGCAACACCCGAACTTTTTGAATATTTTTCTTCTAAATGTTCATTTTTTTCGATGTGAGAGGTTAACCAACAAGAGATTTTGATCTACGAATTTTTCACCGATAAAGTACATTAATGGACATTTAACAAAGATTCAATAATTCAGATATTTTATCAATGAGCATCCTTGTTAAAAGAAAACACGTGCGTATGAAATCTAATGCAATTAATTAATTGTGATTAGCAATTTCCAATGCGAAAAGCTTAAGGTGGTATACCCCATCAAAATGTGAAAATATCAATATTTTCATTTTCATGTAAACAAATAGTTTGACACATCTTCTTTCTATTTTGAATAATGCGCGTGCGCAGTTCGACCTTCAAATAACAACAAGTAATGGAAAAACGATTTTGCTGAGGTCAGTTTAGCTATAAGCTTGCCGATAGTGCAACTTTGCAAGCTTTGGCAAGCTTTGGAAGCGTAGAATCTCTACGTTTCTATGTAGCGGGAAGGCTGTTTGTTTCGCTTTCACGCTTAGTTTTAGACATTTTTCAGTTGAGAGTTGCATAAACTGTGAAATATTATAATACTAAACTGTTCACTATTCGAATTCTATTTTCTTGAAATCATGCCTTAGTTACTCCAAACAGAAGTAGCACTTGAGTGTGAAAATGAAGTCAAATAAAACTTACGTGGGATATATAGAGAACATGAACCAAGAAATGACCTAATATCTACTTGATTCAAGGATTCTTGGACCTTCTACAGGCGCATGAATAATTAATGAGCTGGCTATTTTCGTGATTATAAAGTTAGCTGACGCAGAATTGAATATAGAAGTGCTCGGCGCCAATTTTAGGTAGTACAATCCTTATAACTTGGCTCTGCTAGTAAGGAGAATCAAAAAAAAGTTTGGAAAAATTCTTCCTAGGGCCCGTATTTTTGATTCATGAAGCAGAAATTTTGATCATTTTTTAGGAGAACCCATTGAACTTTTGTCAGAAACATCTAAAAATTTAAGTTCTGCGCCCTTTTAAAGGGGGCGTACCACCTTTATGAAGTCAAAAATCTTGTTACGTTGGCAACTAGTAAACTGGCAACGCATCCACTTATTAGACCTAGAACTAAAGTATAAAAGTCTTATCGCGAAAAAAATGAGATGGCGGGGGGGGGGGGGGGGGGGTTTTTTCACAAAAAGTGG